>JAVJIF010017490.1:0-110246 GCA_038442645.1 Agave tequilana
CTCCTATATTCCTGAACTCCTGTATACTTGAACCCTGAAATAGGGAGGCTCTTGACATTACTCCTGATATTATACTCCTGTTGACCCCCGTAATAGGATAACCATGGATATTAGACTTTTGTGAATACCTCGTGAACATTATTATTTGAGACTCTGTTATATTTAAACAACTTATACCGAGATGGGGGAAATTGATGGGTATCGATATAGCTTCTGTGTTTATGGTGGCCACACATATGTTGTACAACTATTCCTGTTGGATTCGACCTGGAGGCACCAAGCATTTTCGAGGGGTGTACTGGCACCCCTACTCCCTTGCCTGCCTGCCGGGTGTGCTATAATCTCCTGGGTATATCCTGTGGGAAACGGTGACACTCTATTCCTGTTCGGATATACTAAGACCTTCGGGACATATAGTAAGGCCCGGTGCCTAGCGGTACGTTCCGGCTCAGTACCGGATACTCCTGACCATTGTCCCGGGCATGCACGGGACTTATTTCTAAACATGGTTCATCGTTCCCTATCAATTTCCAATAACCAACCTCGCTTGACTTGTATGCGGAAGTATATGGTACCAGTCATATACCGAAACATACAAATTGAACGAGTCTTAATAATAACTTGATAATTGACTTCACGCTACATGAATTTAGTGTCATGTTCATACTTGCCATTTATTGTAGTTACTCCATGCTTGTTAATTTAATTACATGACATTTAACCTGCTACACTTGCTTTATTTCATGATTCACTATTTATTGTGATCATTCCATGCTTATTGATTTGGTACATTATACTTAACCTGATACACTTGCTATTATTTGTACTTGCCACTTGGCTTCTTTTTGCACTCGCTGGGTTGCCCACTAACAACCCTGGATTTGTATGTTCAGATTTGACAGGTTGGACCGAGGTGGACCCATCAGCTGAGGATCAGGCCTACTACGAGGAGCAGGCGGATCAGCCGTAGCTTCGTCCAGTCTTTCCCCCCTCGCGAGATTTCCTTTCCAGCTCGTGAGTTCCATCTTTTGTACCATGTACAGTCTACTTTTGTACTATCTGGTGATGTAATGTAATATTATGTCACAATCTGTGATGACTAAGTGCTTGTACTATTTTGTGTTGGAATGTATAATACCACGTATTTCTGCACTCTGATCCCTATATTGTGTTGTATTGATGCTTAGCCTATATACGGGATGATACCATCGCCCTGCATATGTACGTCGCCCCGTACCCGCCGGGATCGGGGCGACACAATATCAAGCATATATAGATGATCAATAATATCAATGCAAGATATAAACAAGCGTAGAGTTGAATTGAGAGGTAGCAAATGCAAACATAAATATATGTTTCGAAGTTCGAGTCACTTGCTCTACGTCCTTGCCTTCACCACATGAAGAATTTTCACTATCTTTACAAAAAACTTCACAAAGGATACAAACTCCAATCCTCTACACAAGAGAAGGCATAAAGCCAATGCACAAAGAAAATCACCTCCACACAAGAGGGAGGGCACAAAGCTAACACTCCTCTACATTGTTGGCCCAAAGGTCTTTCACCCTAGTTTTGATGATAATGATCCCATGAAGTCATTTGTACTAATGAATTTTTATTAAATAAGTTACAGGTTTAAAAGAATATCAAAGAAATGATCATCTTCTCCTCAAGACTCACAAGTTTGAAAGCTAAGATCAAACTGATTCAAAGAGCTTAAAGAATTAAGAGCACACATAACACTCAAGATTGGAGTCTAGCTCAAAGATCAAGAAAGAAGAAATGAAGAAAATTGTTTTTGCTTTTTTATTCATGTAAGATTTAGATTATCGTTTAGAGATTTAGAAGCTCAAGAGATGCACACACCCTCACTCAAAATATTTGTTGTGTTTTGATTCTATTTTCTTGAAAATAATTTTGATTATTTTGAATCATTTTTCAAAATGTTTTTGCTGAAAATTACATTTTACAAAAAAGAATTTCTATTTTTTACAAAAAAGAGTTCTATATTTCTATTTTTGTGTTGATCAAGGATCACACATATTTAAACTTCAATTATATGCATGAACTTTATTTTGTAAAAAGAATTCAAGATGTTATGTTGAAAAATCAAAATGCATTTCAAAGTATTTCATTATATCTGCTTTTGACGTAGGACCATACAGTCGATCGTTCATGGAGCAGAAATGCTCTATCGGTCGACTGAGCAGTCGACCATTTTTGCACTGACATGCACAAGTTAAACTTGTGCATGTCAGTCGATAGCCTGATCGACCGCACTTCTGCTTGTCATCATCGACCGACCGAGCGATTGGCTGACTAAGGCTCACAGAACTCTCTGTTGGATTCAATTGACCACCCGATCAATCACGATCCCCAATGATCAGAATTTGACCATTGGTGGTAGACCGACATGTTATTAATTGCCTGATTTAGCTCAAACGGCTAGTTTTTTAATCTGCCTTTTCTGGTTTAATTATCAACAGCCATTTTGGGTTTAATCCTTCAGTTTGGACCTCTATAAATAATAGGGATACCTATTTTAAACGCAAAGAACCTTTTGCTTAGATTTTTGCTTAAGTTTTTAAAGAGAATTTTAAAAGAATCATTTTTGAGCTAAATTTCTATATCCAAGTTTTAAGCTTTGTTCTCCTATTCACTATTCTTTAATGCTTCACTCACTTACAATCCCTGAGCTTCTACCTCTCTACTTTGGTTATAGAACTGAGTTGTGAGCTATTTGGTGATCAAGAAGAAGATCAATCCATTTCTTGTATTCAAGTGGTATAGAGGTTGTGACCTCAAGCGAGCTTGCGGGTTCATGATTGTAAGGTGTTGTGGCACCAAGTGAGAGGACTTGTGGGCCCAAAGTGTTCTTGTGGGAACGTGTAGAATAGTGATCTTGTGAGATCAAGTATAGTAAAAATCCTTCATTGTAGTGAAGGCGGAGACGTAGAGCAGTGACTCAAATCTCGAAACAAACTCTCGTGTTTGTGATCACCTTCTCTCTTCCTCTACTTTCTAACTCACTATTTACTATCTTGCATGCTCTATATTGCTCTATCTTTTCATGCTAGATAACTCTTGTGCTACATTGTGTTGTTTAGAATTATCTATTTGTTCTTTTATGTGATAATTAGTTTTAGTTGTTTTTAATTCCGCATTATTTGCCATTGAGTATAGCCATCACCTATTCACCCCCCTCTAGGTGATTTTACTTGGTAGCAGAGCCTAGTCTATAGATTTTAGTTTAACCACCTTAAAGTGATCCTTGTTTGGCTATATTGTTTGTTGCATTTCATGACATCTCTTGATTTCTCTAGCATTAAATCCCTACCCAAATTTGATGGGGGTGAAC
Source organism: Agave tequilana (assembly GCA_038442645.1). NCBI lineage: Eukaryota > Viridiplantae > Streptophyta > Magnoliopsida > Asparagales > Asparagaceae > Agave > Agave tequilana. The sequence continues at coordinate 3,359 of JAVJIF010017490.1, forward strand.
TTTCCTATATGAAAAGTAAAGAAAACCTTATTTCTTAAGTCCCTAGGATTTAGAGTTACAAAAGCCATCACAAAAGAGTTTGTTGAACATCACGGCGATGAGGAGATATGGCCCGAAGCTACATCTAAGGACTATGAGGCCAATGCTAAGACACTATATGCATTGACACAAGCACTAAATGATGATGATCTTTCACGTGCCATAAATTGTAAATCCGCTTTTAAGATATGGAGTGACTAGATAATTACTCATAATGGTACATCTCACTCAAGAGATCTAAAATTGATTTATTTCATTCTTAATATGAGAACTTCTATATGCTTGACAATGAGACTATTGATGAAATGCTTATTCGCTTTACCAAAATCACTAACGGATTGTCTTCCTTAGATGATAAAATTGATAATGATCAAAAATTAAGGAAAGTAATTCGAGATCTTCCCAAAGCTTGGGAGGTCAAGGCAATGACCCTCAAGGAACTAAACGACCGAGAGGAGATGGACTTCTCTGGATTCATTAGGAATTTCAAGACGCATGAGATGGAGATGAAAGTTCTAGAAGGTAGAGAACCTCTAAGAAAAGATACACTGCCTTCAAGGGAACTCCATCCATTACTTCTATAGTGGAGAAAGAAGATTCGTTGGATGAAGGTGAGGAAGAAGACTTCGCCATGCTCCTAAGTAAAGTGGGCAAGATGCTCCACTAGAAACGAAGGATAAGCAATATCCGGAAGACAAGACCACCGATGAAATATGAACGAAAGAAGGAAGAGATGGGTCCGTGCTTCCATTGCGATAGCCGATTTTTCGTCTCTTCAAGCGACCACATCTAGAAGAATGCACAAAATGAAGGCCATGGTGACCACTTGGGATGACTCGGAGACCGAATCTGATGAGGAGGTTGATACCGCAAATGTTTGCTTCATAGAAAATGGAGATGACCCCACCAAGGTATCTCTAAAAACTTCCCTAAATGACGATGAGCTTACTATGGATGAACTTGCTCGTTCTTTTGAAAAATTGCAAAATAGATATGAACTTTCAAATATTCAAAACAAAAAATTGAGAAAAGAAAATGATCTTTTGAAAAACAAGCTTGAAATTGTTTTTAAAGAAAAAAGAATTATCTAGTTGTTTTGAAAGGACCAAAATGATTTTGATTCTCATAAACATATTTGCAAGGAAAAACCCTAAAATAGTTTTTTAATAAAAATGAATTTGAGTCTTTGAAATCTAGAATTGATGTTTTGGATGCAAGTTTAAAAGGATGTGTATTTAATATGAAGAAAATAGATTCTATGTTTCCAAAGAGAACCCAATGGAAATCCACTTCACAAACACATACAAAGCATGTTCACAAGGCATAACACACATATGCTTATATTTATGGCAAGGTGTACACTTATACACATTGTCGTCGCAAAGAACATCTAGCTCAATTTTGCTATTCTAGATTAAATAGGAAAATTAAAATTGTATGGGTTTGAGCAAATACTAACCCCAAGGACCCAAGAAGATATGAGTACCAAAAAATACATCGAAATTAGTTGATGCAGGAGTATCCCCTCCAAGACTTAGGGAGAGATGGTGCCTTGGTGGTGAATGCATTTGGAGTTTGAAGGACTAACAAATTTAATGCATTGGTATCAAGGAAGCAAGGTGGAAGAACATCACCTTTTGAAAATGGAGATTTCTTGCTTAATGTGTTTTAATAACATCTCCACTTTGTTTAAATTACTTTACTTGCATAATCATGTTAATTAGTTTAGACTCTATATAGATCACCTAGAGGGGGGTGAATAGGTGATGTGCTAGTCAAATGCCAAATAATGTAGAATTAAAAACTATTATGCAAACTAAAACTTTCATATAATATATAGCCAAAGAGTGAAGCCGAATTCCCGATGAAAGACTCTGAACTTCTCCTCAAGATTCCTCTAAATTATGAGTTGAGGTGCAACTATAGCTTTCTTGGTTAAATACTAGCGTGAGCACAAATACAATTATGTAAAGATGTGAACAACGTGAGAGCATACAAGATATCAAACAATCTTAAGCATATATATCAATTAAATATAAGTAAATATCAAGCATATAATGATGTAAACAATATGAGCAAGTAAGATATAAACACAAGTGAGTTGAAAGAGAAATAAGCAATCGCAAACACGGGAGAATTGTTTCAAGATTCGAACCACTTGCTCACGTCTCTGTCTTCACTGCAATGAAAGATTTCCACTAGAATCGATTACCGGGTGCCGCAACAGTTACAATGAGCTCCCTTAAGAACTCTTGGACCCGCATGTTCCTTACTTGTTCCCGCAAAAACAGCACACAACTCGAACCCGCAAGTTCGCCGAGGGCACAACCTCCAACTTCTCCAAATTACAAAATGTGGAACACTTGATCTCTTCTCTTGATCACCAACAAATACTCTCACAAATAAGGATCCTAGAGGATGGATATAGTAATGGATAGCTGAAGCTTGTGTGAGAAAAACTAGATAGATTTTTTTAATGAAAAGTTCAAGAAAATACTTTTGAAAACATAAGAGAAATACTTTTGATAAACTCTCTATTTGATATAGAAGTTAAACTCAAAAACTTGTAAAAAAAACTCTGTTGAAGATGGAAAAATAGACTCTCAAAAAATTATGAAAAACTTTCTGAAAAACTGGCCTAAAAGACCCATATATATAGGCTATCAAAAACTAGCCGTTATGCGCTCAAGATGGCCTGTCGGTCGACCGGCCGGTCGGTCGACCAACCAATAGTCATTTTTCAAACCGTTGGGGTTGCCAATCGACCGGGCAATCGACCGCACCCAAACTCATAGAGAGTTTTAACTCTCTGTCGGTCGCCGCTCGATCGATCGAGCCAAGCCCAAGAGTGGGCTTGAGCTAGTCGATCCACCGGTCGGTCGACCGCACTTTGGGCTGGTGCATGTGTGCACGTTGGTCGACCGAGCCAGCTTCAGTCGATCGTTCGGTCGACCACAAGCAGTCCCAAAATTTTTTTTAGGGTTTTTAAAGATATTTTTAAATTCATTTTAAATCCCATAAAATCTCTATAAAATTCACAAAAATAAGTTTATTATAATACTATGTAGCACAAATATGTGTGATTAAAAATCAACACATATAATAAACATGTGAACTATTTTTGAGGAAAAGAAATTAAAGCTTAAATCAAAACCGGTATTTTTAAAAACTCAAATTTTGAAATGAAAAACTTATTTTTCAAAACTTATGCAAATACAAAAATAAGATATTGAAACATATTTGAAGTATAGAGTGTATGGAAATGATCCAATACACATATTAAATGAAATATACTTATTTTTGACAATAAACTCCAAAATAAGTTTTGATAAAAACAAAACTTAAACACATGATATAAACTCGTCAAAATAAGTTATCTAAATAATATGAAGCAACAATGTATATGGATGAAATCCAATACACATATAAATCTTGTAAACTTATTTTGATGAAATCTATTCATGAAACCGAAAGATGTATATTGAAAATCAAAACCAAAATGTATAGAAATAAGTTTCTGTAAATATATGAAGCTCAAATATATATGAATAGAATCCGACACATATTGCAAACTATAAAACTTATTCTATTCATGAATTCTAGAAACTAATACGGTTAAACCAAAAAAATAAAAACTTTAACATAAAAGATAATATAAAAATTTTGTGTGTGTATCAGCTTGAGCAATCCATAACTAGTCTATCCTTTATATTTTATCCTAAAACAAAAATCTTAAACTTACAAATTAAGACTCAAGTCTTCTTGAAAATCTTCTTTTGAAAATTTCATCTCCATCTTGACCTGGTCCAAACTTGATTCATAAGCTAGACTCCCCTTTGAATACTTGATGTGATCTTGAAGCACTAGCTCTTAAATCAATATGTAATAGCTTCAAAACTTGACTTCAAATCTTTTGTTGAAGCTAAACACTGACAAAAAATTTGATAAATATCTGAAACTTATTAAACACAAGATCATTAGTACCATAACTATATGAGTTAATCATCATCAAAACTAAAGTGATGGGCCTTTGGGCCAACACTCTATACATGTTATCCATGCATAGATATAATAAGTTGATTGACTCTTACATGTTTGTGTAATTATTTGAATCCAAATAATTTAGTTGATTTAAATTATTCATGTAATAGCATATTTCAATTTCAATTAATATGACCTCTTGATTGTTTATGTAGAATGCATACATGATGATAACATAGACTCTATTTATGATTTCCATATCTTATGTCTACGAGTGTGGCAGTTATAATAATATGCTTGTATTTTCATATAAACAAATATAAGTATTTTTGAAAATTTTCTATGATAATATTTATATCATTATTAATCATAAAATTAAGAAAGCAATTGTGCACTGATTGAGGCTGAACTTGCACATAAAATATAGTTTTAAAATGTGAAATAGAAAATACTAGGTTACTTAATACTACCGCTATAGCAAGTGGCTATGCGGGTCGTCATCCACAAGGAGGGACTGCGATAGAAGTATTTAATAAGTTTTTTCAAGTTACTATTAACTGATTAAATGATTTCTTCTTAGTTTTTAGAAAAAGAAAATAAAAGCGTTAAGAGTTAGAAGAAGAAGATGATAGAAGAAGTATTGTTGGTGTTTTGATTAGAAGGAAGACTAATTTAAGAAAATGAAAAGAGAAAGAATGAAGAAGTGTTTTTCTAGATTGAGAAATAAAGAAAGAAAAACTAAAGCATATGTACCTCTTTTGTAAATTATCGTACCTTGAATCATTTGTGAAGGTTTACCTCAGAGTAGAGCGAAACAACACAAGAGAAGGAAAAAAAAATAGCTGATCGTACACATATTTTGTATTCTTTTCATTACACTCCTACATTTATCGTGTAATAAATCTGCTAATTTTTTTATCTTAAATGTCTATTTTGTAAAAGATAATAATGAAGAGAAAGAGGATTAAACCAAATAAATACCAGTTAAAATCAGATTTAACTGGATCTATTTGGTTAGCTGAGGATGATCCTAGATCTAGTTAGAACAAATCAAGGATTGGGGCAAATGTTCAGCTGAAGATCAGAGCAAATCAAAAAGATAACATCAAATGGAAACCAGTAAAATTCAGATTTCTATAAATCTATTTTGGTTAGCTAAAGATCAATCGAGGATAATATCAAATACAGAGAGATAAATGGATAGAGAGAAGATCAACGGATGAGATGAAGCAAGTTTGACTCAGATTCTGACTGGATACATTTCAGTATTTGAATCATAACTTTAGCTAGAAAATGTCAAATCTGATGATTCAAGATGATCCAGAAAGAGGACTTACAGAGCTACAACTCTTATGTTAATCACTATTTCTAATTCTATCATTTGATAAGTGATATTCAGTAATCAACACGCCAACAAACTGCAGATCAGAACTGAATATTCACATCAAATTAAGTTTAGAGATAAGGGAGGATTCAAATTCAGAAATAACTAGATTTCCCTATCTTCATATTCCTCTAAATCTGTATTTCTTTTATAAATACCTGCAATCTCAAAGGCAAGGGAGAACTACGATGCAGAGATAATATTTAGTCTAGTTTTTCATTCTTTGTAGTGTAGGTTTTTGTTTTCTTTTGATGTAAATTTTATTTTTTTGTAGGATAGTTTAGACTGAGATTCATGTAAGTAAGAGAGAGAGAGGCTTATGTTGAGAGTGACACCGATGTACCTCCTCCTTTCTTCCATCGTTTCTGCAAGCAATAAATGGTAACTTTTTTTATGTTTGTCTTTACTTTTGTTTCCTTCTTCTTTCTACTTTTCCTCTTTTGGTTATGATGAGCATTCAAGTGAATCTAGAAGCATCAGTATAACAATATTTGTGTGAGTATCAACGATATACAATATTTGTGTGAGTATCAACGATATTTCATGATGATGTTCTCCTCCTCAAGACTCCTTATCATTTCATTCTTGTTCGTCTTGATGATGTGCGAATGGGGACTGAGCTCGATCTTATGGCTTATGCGTTGAACGCTTCCGAAGCAAGGTAGAACATGCAAGGGTCCCAGATAAGTTATCAACCAAAGGAGGTAAGTATTTCTTTAATCTTTTCTTTCTTTTCTTTTATTTCTTTAGTTTAGATCACCAACACCAACAACACCCACTTCTTTTATCACTCCTTTTCCATTTCTTTATACATATCCAATTCTGATTTCTCCATCTTCCCAATCTCTCACTTTCTACCTAACTTCATTATAATTTATTTTTATTTTCTTTTTAAGAAACTAAAGAAGAACTTTAACCATTAATGGTAGCATAAAAGAGAACTTACTAAACAAGCTTCCATCGCTAGTCCCTCCTTGTGGATCATGACCCGCATAGCCACCTGCTATCGAGGTAGAATTGAGTACTTGTACATCTCTATTTTTAAGTTCTGAAATTCTGTATTCTTGTGTGCAGATAAAACCTCAATCAAATTTTGGCGCCGTTGCCGGGGAGGGAACGGTGTATTTGTTTTTTTTAATAAGTTTGGTGTGTTTTTTCAGGGACTTGAAGATTCAGATCTTGCATTCAAGCTTTGCAAGAGAAGATTTGCAAATTCTGTGCCCCTACTCTCGAAAGTAGGAAACAGAATTTCAAGAAATTACGTTGTAAAAGTCTAAAATTTCATTGGACTACTAAAACTCTTTTTTTATAGGACATATTGCTCGCAAAAAATTAAGTTTTTGTACGTTATATTCTTGCTATATCTGCTATCCACTATCCCTGTTTTAATTCAAATGTAAGTTGAGTGATTGTTAATTACTTAAAAAATATTTAGACTTGCATTCTAGGCATTTGTATAATTACGTTTATTTTACAATTACTGTTGAAGAGAGCTGGAGACAAGGTACGTATGCATAGCATATAGTTTAGGAAACATTCTTGGGTGAATTTGCTTTTGAATGCTACTTTTCTATATCTTGCACACTTTGCGCAATTAACTCTAAGGGCAAAACCCAATTCAAGATAAAGTGGAGAAGTCATTACCTTTCCTTAGCCCACAAACCATCTCCAAGCACGCACAACTTAAGCCTAAGTAAAATATGATAGACGTTAGTTTTAGGGACATCTCGAACTCACTAGAAGATTATCCTAAGGGGGAAGGTGTTGGAATTTGACTCCTGCCAAATCAGTATCTAGGAAGGGGATTGAGGGCTGAAAGCCCGAAGGTTAGTGGTTACTTAATTAAGGAACGTCTTTAACTGATAACCTCCCACTAATCTTGCCCTGACCTGGCTGATTAGTTTGTGGTCAAAGTCTACATTATACCTCCTGTGGACAATTAACCAGTTTGGAGTTGTCTAGGTCGAGGTTACCTTAGATTAGGCTTGGTTGATTACTCTTGTTGACTGTTGGTAAACTTGTTTGTGATTGTGATTGTGATTGTGTTTGTGTATGCAAGTGTGGTCAAGAGACCCTAATTCATCTAGGTTGACTAGAAACACATCACCACCCAAGTTTGAACCAAGGTCAGATCCGGTAATGGCTCAATCAACATCATTGTAGGATAGGTTCTATCCCATTAGAACCTCACTTCCATCTTGCATTCTACTTCCATCGGTTGGTGAATACAATTTTGAGCTCAAGTCTCAATTCATCAACACACTCCCCAAGTTTCATGGCTTAGAGTCCGAAAATGCTTACTTCTTCATAAGAGAATTTGAGGAAGTATGTCTAATGATGAAAATCCCACACCTTATAGACGATGCTATTAGGTTGAGATTTGTCCCTTTTGCTCTTAAGGACCTAACAAAGAAATGGCTTTACAGCTTAGCGGCCAGTTCTATCACATCTTCGGATGGTTTCATCAATGTCTTCTTGAAGAAATTCTATCCAATTCATAAGACCGCCCTCATTAGGAAGACAATTATGCAATTCAAGCAAGAACCGAGTGAACCATTCTGGAGGTACTTTGAACGCTTTAAAGACCTCCCTGTCCAATGTCCACATCATGGAATAGAGAAATGGCGACAATGCCAAATTCTTTATGACGGTTTAGACTATTCTACCAAAACCCTCTTAGAAAGTATGTGCCAAGGGGGACTCTTGCGGAAGGATGAAAATGAAGGATGAGATTTGTATGAAAACCTAGCTGAAAAGACCATCCAATGGGAACCTACTAGTGAGACCTCTAGGAATCCAAACTCCATCTCTTCAAAAGGAGGTCTTCATTCTATCAAATCATCCATCGCTAATGAGGCTAATTTAGCTAACCTAGCAAGAAGACTGGAAGATCTAGAAACGAAGGAATCAAGTCCAGTCAATCAAGACAGCTCAAACCAATTTTCAACTCTGGGCTGAACTTACTGTCAAGTCATGAATCATGTGTTCGAGGAGTGCCCCGTGTTTCAGGCTCAGCAACAATATCATGAACCGATGAATGCGGCCTTTTCAAGGCCGAACAATAATCCTTAAGCAACAACGTACAATCTTGGCTGGAGAAATCACCCTAATTTCTCATGAAGCCAAAATAATAATGACCATTCACGATCAAATCATGCTAGCCACTTCCATCATGCCAATAATTCTTCCAATCATCAACCCAACTTTTTCAATTTCCATGATAATTCTCACAACCATCCACCTAACTTTTCAAACTATCAACAAAACTTTCCCAACCAAGCTCCACAATCCTCCTTCCAGAATCCTCAACTAGAAGGGAGAATGACTGACTTTGAAAGAAACATGGAAAGATACATGAAAAACTAAGATTCTCTCATGCAAACTATACAGAAGTTAGAAGTTCAAATGAGCCAACTAGCCGCTCCACAGAATGAGAGACAGAAGGGTACCCTGCCTAGTCAGCCAATAACCAATCCTAGGAATTCTGAACAAGCTCATTTGGCTGAGGATCATTCATTAAATCAATGTAATGTTGTTCATACATTGAGGTCAGGAAAGAGAGTTGATAATCAAGTGTCAACGCCAACCAATCCCATTCAGCACAACCACAATCAAGCATCTACTTTATCTAGTCCAAATCCTTCCAATTCTGACGAATCTGAAAAAGATAAGTCAACCAGTCAGGTGCACCAGCCTATAGTACCATTTCCTAATAGGCTGAAAAACAACAAGCAAAATCCACACATGGACAAGATAATTGAGATATTTAATCAAGTGAAGATAAATGTATCACTTCTTGATGACATCCAACAAGTCCCTTCCTATGCTAAGTTTCTTAAGGACATGTGCACCAAGAAGAGAAAAACTAATGTACCAAAAAAGGTCTTCTTTGCCACTAACTTTAGTGAGCTACTATCGGGTCCGATCCCTGTCAAGTACAAGGATTCAGGTAGTCCCACCATTGCCTGCACAATAGGACAAGCCGATATTAGTCGTGCACTTCTTGACTTGGGGGCAAGTATCAACTTGCTTCCCTTCTCAGTTTATCAACAACTCGGGTTGGGCGATCTTAGTCCAACTCGAGTCACTATCTAACTGGCTGACCGTTCAGTAAAAGTTCCAAAAGGGGAGATTAATGATGTCCTGATCTGGGTAGGGGAGTTTATTTACCTTATCGATTTCATAGTTCTGGAGACATAACCTGTGTCCAACTCCAATCATATGGCTCAAACTCCTGTTATCCTAGTGCGACCATTCCTTGCTACTGCCAATGCCATCATCAATTGTAGGAATGGGTCCATGAGGTTAACCTTTGGGGACATGACTAGAGAAGTCAATGTCTTCAATCTAGGAAAACAACCCCGCGATCTTGAGGGCCAAACATTTGAAGTCAACCTAATTGAGAACTTAACAAGTGAACATAGGGAAGAAATGGAACTAGAAACTGAGTGTGACTTCGGGTTAGAGTCTGACAACTTTAATCTTGATCAGGTTGCAAATTCTGATGTGAATTGGGCCTCGAACCCTATTTCACCAATAATGGAGCCAATAAATTTGACTAGTCCTTCCAACCAGCCTTCCTCTTCCTTAGAATTGAAAGCCTTACCTGTGCATCTCAAGTACGTCTATCTAGGCGAACAAGAGACCTTTCCTGTCATCATTGCCTCCCATTTAAACGACGGGGAAGAAGAAGATCTTAAAGCAATTCTAAGAAAATATAGGGATGCCATTGGTTGGACTATGACTGATATAAAGGGATTAAGTCCAACCATCGTTCAACATCGCATTCATCTCAATGAAGATGCCACACCTAAAAGAGACTCGCAGCGTAGGTTAAACCCTATAATGCAAGAGGCTATTCATGCTGAAATTGTAAAACTCTTAGACAATGGGATAATTTATCCCATTTCTGATAGCCAATGGGTCAGTCCTGTTCACGCGGTTCTAAAGAAATTCAGTTTCACCGTAGTGAAAAACGAGAATAAAGAGTTGGTCCAAACTCGACTTGCCACGAAGATCCGAGTTTGCATTAACTATAGGAAGCTTAATGCTGCAACTCGTAAGGACCATTTTTCACTTCCCTTCATTGATCAAATGCTTGAACGTTTGGCGGGTCACGAGTATTACTGTTTCTTGGACGGTTACTCGGGGTATAATCAGATCCCTATTGCTCCTGAGGACCAAGAAAAGACTACGTTCACATGTCCATTTGGGACATTTGCTTATCGTCGAATGCCTTTCGGCTTATGCAAGGCCCCAGCAACGTTTCAATGTTCCATGTTGATGTAATCACCTAGAGGGGGGTGAATAGGTGTTGAGCTAATCTAATGGTCAATTAAGTGGAATTAAAACTTATTTAATGCAAACTAAAACTTCTTAAACTAAACACCACGTATAACACAAGAGTGTAGCCGGATTCCCCGTGAAGGGCTCTGGACTAACTCCTCAAGATTCCTTTAAATAAAAGTTGAGGTGCCGTGTTGGCTCTCTTAGTTGAATACAAGTGTTAGCAAACAATCTCTAAGCATATAACAATTAAGCACACAATATATCAAGCATATAAAGGTAAAGACAATATTAGCATGCAAGATATAAAGACAAATAAGAGATAGAGAGAGCAATCGCTAACACAGGAGATTTGTTTCGAGATTCGAGCACACTTGCCCTACGTCCCCGCCTTCAACACTATGAAGGATTTTCACTAAAATTGATCCCACCGGATCACTCGGTGTCGCAACACCTATAAGGCGAGTTTACACTTGAACTCCTTGGACTCTCTAGTCCCTTCACTCGTTCCCGCAAGAACACACCGTAAGCCCACTAGCTCACCGAGGCCGCACCTCAAACACCGAGTACACACTAGAACCCGAAACACCGCGGACCTGCAAGTCCGCCTCCTCAAGGTACAAGAAAAAACTCTTGGTGATCTAAACACTTTGATCACCAATAAACATTCTCATAATAACACTCCTATAGGATGAATATATCAATGGATAGCTCAAGTGTTTGCGAGAAAAACAAGGATGGAATTTGTGGAGGAAAACACAAGAAATCACTTTGAAAAAACACTCTTGATAAACTTCCTTTCTGATTGAAAATATTTGCTCTCAAATAAGTGGAGAAACCTCTTAAAAGAGTAGGAAAAACTAGTTCTAAAAACCGCTTGAAAACTTGTTGAAAACAGTCCCCCAAAGCCCCCTTTAAATAGGCTCCAAAAACTAGTTGTTGGGAGCCAGGATGACCCGTCGATCGACCGGCAACGGTCAGATTTCTGACCGTTGAGCCAGCGGTCGACCGGCCCGGTCAACCGAGGCCTGGAACAGAGAGCAGATACTCTCTGCCAGTCGACCGGCCCAGTCGACCGGGGCTTTCCAGAGAGTAGAAGCTCTCTGGCGATTGATCGGTCCTCCAGCCAAACTGACGTGCACGTTCTGTGCACGTCGGTCGACCGAGTCGGTCGACTGACTTCTAGCTCGGTCGACCGGTCCGGTCGACCGGCAGAAGCCAGGACAGGGTTGTTATAGGGATTAAAAACTTGGTATTTTGACTAAAATAAAATCCCAAAAATTCACAAAAAATCTACAAAAATAGGTTCAATATTATACTTTGATAAACAAACATGTTTGAGTAAAATCAAGATATGTTACAAACAATTTGAACTATTTTTGTAACTTAAAAATTTTGGCTAAAAACAAAATCTGTATTTTTCCAAAAATAGATTTTTCAAAACTTATTTTTCCAAAACTTCTCCAAATACAAAAACAAGATATTTTAAACACTTTGAAAGCATAGAGTGTATGGATATGATCCACTACACATACATGATGAAATATCTATGTTTTTGACAATAAGCACTAAAACGGTTTTGGTTAAAAAAACACATGCATATAATAAACTCCAAAAACCAAATCGGTATTTGTCAAAGTGAAAAGACTTTTCCAAATAAAAATTCTTTTATGAAAACTCATCTAAATCAAGAGTGTGTATGTTTATAGTATACTTGAGCAATCTACCAACTATTCTATCCTTTACATTTTAACTAAAAACAAAATCTTAATAAAACAAACCTAGACTCAAGTCTTGATCTTGAAGGTCTTCACTTGAAGTCTTCACATCTTCTTGACTTGGTCCAAACTTGATCCAAAGAGCTAGACTCCTCTTGAGTATTTGATGTGGTCTTGATGCATAGGCTCTTGAATCAAACTGTGTGAGCTCCAAAACTTGACTTTAAATCCTTTGTTGAACCTACACACCTAATAAGATCTTGATCACAAATCTGAGACTAAATAAACACAAGATCATTAGTACTATAACTACATGAGTTGATCATCATCAAAACTAGAGTGATGGGCCTTTGGGCCAACAATCTCCCCCTTTTTGATGATGACAAAACTCATGGAGTTATATATGCATGGATTAAAGTAAAGCTTCAAAAAAGCTCCCCCTTAACTCATGCATCACAATAAAAAATAATATATGACAATGAAGCACATAAAACTAAACAAACATGTATGCAATCATAAAGAGATAAACATGCCAATTGATTGCTAAAAGAAAGAACAACCAATAAGTTTAAGAGTTTACCGTGTAGCTTGTGGCTAACGGGTCGTGTCCACGAGGAGGGATGCGATGGAAGCTTTTCGGTGAATCGTTTTAAAATAAGGAATTGTGTTCGTTTTTTTTATGAAGAAGAGAATGGAAAGAAAGAGATGAATGAAAGAAAATTGCAACTTTTAGAAAAGGTTTTGGAGAAGGTGATTTAGAAAGCTTGAGAATTATTTTGGTTGTTTTTATAATAAGAAAGCAAATATGGGCTCACTATCTCACTACTCAATTGTTCATTCTTCTCTTAAAGTGTTAAGTGCCTCAAGTGATCATTTGCAAAACTTAAAGTTGATTTTTAGAAAGCTTTAAGTAAAGCACATACGATGGTTAGAAGAGTTGAGTCTTTTCTTCAAGAAATCGTGAGAATTGAATATTAAAACATCAAGCGCGAAGAAGCAAGAATGAAGTAAAACAATTCAAGAGATGTTCATGAAAGAAGTGAGAATTCAACAATCCAAACCCATCCTCATGTGCCTTCAAGAACACTTTCAAAAAGAAAGGCTTTTAAGTAAGGCATTCATATGAGTCATCGGGTCTTTTTCTTTTAAAAACAGGAGAGAAGGAGAGTAAAAGAGAGTTGCGATAGCGAGCCCAGAAAACTATTTAGTTATCCATAGAAAACGAAGAAGAAAGCAAAATAATGCACGACATACCGAAACAGGAGTGGAAGAAAATGTAGCTTGATTCTTGTATTGCTGTCACTTCAATCTTCAAGTACAAGCTCTCAATCCTCTCTCTCACAAGATTTAATACTGAACTACAAAGTAAACAACAAGATTACAACTTTTATACTAGCTAACAAAGAGCCTAGATCCTAAGAAAATAAACACAAAACTTAATCCTAGTCTTCCTGCATTTTTCTTTGCTAAAACCAGTATTTATAGGCAAAACCCTAACAGAGAGGATCCCAGGAAGATTGGGGGAGCAAACGCTCCCCCAACGGCCACAAGATGGCAGCGGAAACGCGGCTTGGGCCGTGTTTCCGCGGCCTTGGTGTGGCCAAGTGGCCACACCAAAAGTGAGGAGGATCTCTGGTTGGTGTTTGTCCCGTATCTCCTGCTGGTTTTCTTGTTTCTGCTCCAACCGTTGACGAAATAGCCTTTGATTTTGGGGCTTCAATCGCTCGATTCAGGGAGGATTTTTCTCAACCTCTTGATATGCCAAGATTTAGCCCTGATTTCTTCATTTCGAATTTATTCTGAATTAATTCAGAATTTGGTGGGCTTTTGGGCTTGTTTCTCTTTTCTTTCTTTGAGCACTTGGGCCTACATTTAGTAAAGAAAAAGAAAACTTATTAATAGGATTTATTAGCTAATAAACATGGTAAGGTGACAAAATATATGCAACATATGTGACAAATCACACCCCCACACTTATCTTTTGCTCGCCCTCGAGCAAAACATCAGATTAATTCTAATCAATTATTAGACCACTTTCGCAGGTCACTCGATTGCACTGAGCATGTGCAACAAGCCGTTAAACCTCTAGATTTCCCCTAGAGGACGAGTTTTGTCTCGTGAGGGTTTTTAGTGGATTGCACCCACAAAATCCATAAAGAAAGAGAAAGAAGTTAGTATTTTCGAAAAGCATTTTGAAAAGAGAAAATATTTGAAGTATATTTGTAAGGCTTTAAGTAATCTATAAGTTATAGGAATATCAAAATTTTCATTCCTAAACTTAGTCTCTATTCAAAAACATGTCATCAATTAAAGTAAGGAGTCGACTTGTCCTTCTCATCTAGTCTATTAATTTACCCTGAGTCGTATACACCATCGTGACTGTGAAGTTGACTAAGGGTTCTTTAACATTAACTCCTATGCCTTATATTTATTTATTTTTGGTGAAATTTATTCCTCAATTTCATTAGGCTTTCTAATCTGCCCATGTAACGAGCATTCAGTCGGTGACACTCAAACTGGACAGTTTTAGGGCACCAGGTGAGAAAACACCCCTAAGGACTTAAACACTCGAGCAGATAAGGCCACGAAATCAAGGTTTTTATTTATACGATGTACCCCTTTTAGGCGTGAATACTTATACTTCATGAGGCATAAATACCCAGCTTAATCAGAGGATTTATATACATATATTTTTTTTAAACTTATCTAATTATCTTTTGCATAAATACTAAGGCTTGCTTAGGCCAAAGCACCTAGCTAATCAATAATTAGACTTGTTTTTTTCTTTTTTTTTCTTTTTCATCATATTTTTTTATAAGGCATAAGAGTCTCTGTTTTTAAACCCTAAGTGTGTGAGTGTATTTTGTGTGCATATGTCATCAAGGTAAATATCAAGACTAAATTACTTTCACAAATTTTCTTCCTGACCCTAAAAATCAAACAAGTTATCTTATTTTGACCAAGTGTAAGAAATCCCAATTATGCTTCTCCTATTCCTTAAAATTGACTTAATTTCTTACAAAAAATATATCAAAATATTGTCTACCCCTTTCAAAAAGTTTTTTTTATATATCTATTTTTTTTCTTTTTTTCTTTTTTTTATATCAGTCATGTTAGAACCCTCCCCCACACTTATCTCATGCATTGTCCCCAATGTATGAAAGAAATGTATAATTGCATGAAATAAAATGGAAAGGAGGAAAGTTACCGAGGGTCAAAAAGACCTATTACCGTTTCATTTACCGGCACCGATTCCAAGAAAGGTTTAAGACGTTGACCATTTACCTTAAAGTCATTTCCATTCTTGGGGTCACTGATCTCAACTGCACCGTGTGGAAACATGGTTTTTACAACCAATGGCCCAGTCCATCTCGATTTCAATTTTCCTGAAAAAAGATGAAGCCTAGAATTATAGAGTAAGACTTTTTGTCCGGGGACAAAGGTTTTTCTTATGATGTTCTTGTCATGGAAAATCTTGACTCTCTCTTTAGTGATCCTAGCATTTTCATAGGCTTCATTTCTCAATTCCTCTAATTCGGAAATTTGTAACTTCCGAAGGTCACCGGCCTTAGTCAAGTCGAAATTCAACTGCTTGATTGCCCATAAGGCTCGGTGCTCTAACTCAACGGGCAAGTGACAAGGTTTGCCATAGACTAACCTATAGGGAGACATTCCTAGAATCGTCTTAAAAGCGGTCCTGTAGGCCCATAGAGTATCTACAAGTTTGATGGACCAATCTTTCCGATTTTGGTTCACAGTTTTCTCCAATATAAGCTTGACTTATCTATTTGAAACCTCAACTTGTCCACTGGTTTGAGGATGATAAGGTGTGGACAACTTGTGAGTTATGGCATACTTTTGCATAAGGGCTTCAAAAGATCTATTGCAAAAGTGAGTGCCATTATCACTGATGATAGCACGAGGGGTTCCGAAGCGGGAAAAAAATGTTCTCTTTCAAAAACTTTATGACAACTTTGTTATCATTAGTTTTACAAGGAATGGCTTCTACCCACTTGGACACGTAATCCACAGCAACCAATATGTATTGGTTCCCAAATGAATTAGAAAATGGACCCATAAAGTCGATGCCCCAAACATCAAAGAGTTCTATTTCTAGAATTGGGCTGAGGGGCATCATATTTCGGTGTGAAATCCTTCCTACCATTTGGCATCTAGGGCACGTCTTGCAAAATTCATAAGCATCCTTGAGCAAAGTGGGCCAATAAAACTCACTTTGTAGCACTTTTTCAGCAGTCTTGTGGGGACCAAAGTGTCCACCGCATGCAAGTTCGTGACAGAAAGATAGAACACTCCTAACCTCCTCATCGGGAATGCATCTCCTAATAATTTGGTCAGAACAGTACTTGAAAAGATACGGTTCCTCCCAAAAGAAATACCGGACTTGGGATAAGAACCGGTAAACATCATTTTTGGACCAATGAGACGGAGTTTGGTTTGTGACTAAGTAATTCACTATATCAGCAAACTAAGGTTCCCTAGAGATAGCTAAGAGATGTTCATCCGAAAAATCCTCATTTATGGGTAATTCGTTGCATGGAGAATTAGAGATCCGTGAGAGGTGGTCAGCAACGACATTTTCTACGCCTTTCTTATCTCGAATCTCAAGATCGAATTCTTGAAGAAGGAGGATCCAACGAATGAGTCGGGCCTTGGCATCCTTCTTCATCATGAGGTACCTAAGCACAGAATGATCGGTGAAAATGGTGGTTTTGGACCCTAGTAGGTAGGGACGAAATTTCTCTAAGGCAAACACTACTGCCAAGAATTCCTTCTCAGTCGTAGTGTAGTTCAGCTGAGCATCATTGAGAGTCCTACTAGAGTAGAGATCACATGCTGCTTGTTATCAATGCGTTGTCCTAAGATAGCGCCTATGGAAAAATCTGAAGCGTCGCACATGATTTCGAACGGCTTAGACCAATCTGGTGCAGATATGATTGGTGCAGAAATAAGCTCTCTCTTAAGCTTCTCCCAAGAATTTATGCATTCAGTATCAAAAGTGAAGGACACATCCTTAGCTAACAGATTAGTCAAGGGCCTAGCAATTTTGCTAAAATCCTTGATAAATCTTCTGTAGAAACCAGCGTGTCCTAGGAAGGATCTAATGTCCTTAACGCATTTGGGCATTGGAAGCTTAGCAATAACCTCGATTTTGGCTCTATCCACTTCAATTCCTTTCTTGGAGATTTCATGACCCAAGACAATTCCATGTTTTACCATGAAGTGGCATTTCTCCCAGTTCAGTGTCAGATTTTTCTCAGCACAACGTTGGAGGACGAGTTCTAGATGGTGGAGACATTGAGTGAATGAGTCTCCGTAGATGGAGAAATCATCCATAAAGATCTCTAAGAATCGTTCTACCATATCAGAGAAAAGACTCAACATGCAACGTTGAAATGTTGCTGGGGCATTGCATAAGCCGAAGGGCATTCGACTATAAGCAAATGTCCCAAATGGACATATAAACATAGTCATTTCTTGGTCCTCAGGAGCGATAGGGATCTGGTTATAGCCCGAGTAACCGTCCAAGAAACAGTAATACTCATGACCAGCCAAACGTTCAAGCATTTGATCAATGAAGGGAAGTGAAAAATGGTCCTTACGGGTTGTAGCATTTAGTTTCCTATAGTCGATGCAAACTCGGATCTTCGTGGGAAGTCGAGTTTGAACCAACTCTTTGTTCTCGTTTTCCACTACGGTGAAACCGGATTTCTTTGGAACCGCGTGGACAGGACTGACCCATTGGCTATCAGAAATGGGATAAATTATCCCATTGTCTAAGAGTTTTATGATTTCAGCATGAACAGCCTCTTGCATTATAGGGTTTAACCTACGCTGCGGGTCTCTCTTAGGTGTGGCGTCTTCATTGAGATGATTCGATGTTGAATGATGGTTGGACTTAATCCCTTGATATCAGTTATAGTCCATCCAATGGCTTCCCTATGTTTTCTTAGAACAGCTTTCAGATCTTCTTCTTCCCCGTCATTTAAATGGGAGGTAATGATGACCGGAAAGGTCTTTTGTTCGCCTAGATAGGCGTACTTGAGATGCGCAGGTAAGGTTTTCAATTCTAAGGAAGAGGAAGGTTCACTGGTAGGACTAGTCAAATCTGTTTGCTCTAATGTTGGTGAAATAGGGTTTGAGGCCCAATTCACAGCAGAATCTACAACCTGATCGAGATTAAAGTCATCAGACTCTAACCCGAATTCACACTCTGTTTCTAATTCCATTTCTGCCCCATGTTCACTTGTCAAGTTCTCAATCAGGTTGACTTCAAATGTTTGGTCCTCGATATCGCGGGGTTGTTTTCCTAGATTGAAGACATTGACTTCTCTAGTCATGTCCCCAAAGGTTAACCTCATAGACCCATTCCTACAATTGATGATGGCATTAGCAGTAGCAAGGAATGGTCGACCTAGGATAACAGGAGTTTGAGCCCTACGATTGGAGTTGGACACAGGTTGTGTCTCCAGAACTATGAAATCGACAGGGTAAATGAACTCTCCTACCCGGATCAGGACATCATTAATCTCTCCTTTTGGAACTTTAACAGAACGGTCAGCCAGTTGGATGGTGACTCGAGTTGGACTAAGATTGCCTAACCCGAGTTGTTGATAAACAGAGAATGGAAGCAAGTTGATACTTGCCCCTAAGTCAAGAAGTGCACGACTAATCTCGGCTTGTTCTATTGTGCAGGCAATGGTGGGACTACCTGGATCCTTGTACTTGACAGGGATAGGACCCGATAATAGCTCACTAATATTAGTGGCTAAGAAGACCTTCTTTGGAACATTAGTCTTTCTCTTCTTAGTGCACATGTCCTTAAGAAACTTAGCATAGGAAGGAACTTGTTGGATGGCATCAAGAAGTGGCACATTTATCTTCACTTGGTTAAACATCTCAATTATCTTGTCCATGTGAGGATTTTGCTTGTTGTTTTTCAGCCTATTAGGAAATAGCACTATAGGCTGGTGCACCTGGCTGGCTGACTTGTCTTTGTCAGAATTCGAAGGAATTGGATTAGATGAGGTGGAAGCTTGATTGTGATTGTGCTGTATGGGATTGGTTGGTGTTGACACTTGGTTATCAACTCTCTTTCCTGACCTCAATATATGAACATCATTACATTGATTGAATGAAGGATCCTCAGCCAAATGAGCTTGTTGGGAATTCCTCGGATTGATGACTGGCTGACTAGGCAAGGTGCCCTTTTGTCTCTCGTTCTGTGGGTTGGCTAGTTGACTCATTTGAACCTCTAACCTCTGAATGGTTTGCATGAGAGATTCTTGATTTTTCATATATCTCTCCATATTTTTTTCAAAGTCAGTCATTCTCCTTTCTAAATGAGGATTCTGGAAGGAGGATTGTTAAGCTTGGTTGGAAAGTTTTGTTGATAATTCGGAAAGTTTGGTGGATGATTGGGAAAATTATTATGGAAATTGGAGAAGTTGGGTTGATGATTGGAAGAATTATTACCATGATGGAAGTGGCTAGCATGATTTGATCGTGAATGGTCCGAGTTATTCTGGCTCCATGAGAAATTAGGGTGATTTCTCCAGCCGGGATTGTACGTCGGAGCGTAAGGGTTATTGTTCCGCCTTGAAAAGGCCGCATTCATCGGTTCATGGTAGGATTGCTGAGCCTGAAACACTGGGCACTCCTTGAACACATGATTCATGGCTTGACAATAAGTCCAGCCCGGTGTTGGAAATTGGTTCGGGCTGACTTGATTGACTGGACTTGGTTCTTTCGTTTCTAGAGCTTCCAGTCTTCTAGCCAAGTTAGCTAACTTAGCCTCATTAGCGATGAACGATTCGATGGAATGAAGACCTCTTTTGAAGAGATGGAGTTAGGATTCCTAGAAGTCTCACTAGCAGATTCCCATTGGATGGTCTTCTCAGCTAAATTTTCATACAAATCCTATCCTTCATCTTCATCTTTCTGCAAGAAACCCCCTTGGCACATACTTTCTAAGAGGGTTTTGGTGGATTAATCTAAACCGTCATAGAGAATTTGGTATTGTCGCCATTTCTCTATTCCATGGTGTGGACATTGGACAAGGAGGTCTTTAAAGCATTCAAAGTACCTCCAGAACGGTTCACTAGGTTCTTACTTAAATTGCATGATCGTCTTCCTAATGAGAGCAGTTTTATGGATAGGATAGAATTTCTTCAAGAAAATCTTGATGAAACTATTCCAAGACGTGATGGAACCGGCTACTAAGCTGTAGAGTCACTTCTTTGCTAGGTTCTTAACTGCAAAAGGGATAAATCTCAACCTAATAGCATCGTCTACAAGGTGTGGGATTTTCATCATTAGACATACTTCCTCAAATTCTCTTATGAAGAAGTAGGTATCTTTGGACTCTATGCCATGAAACTTGGGGAGTGTGTTGATGAATTGAGGCTTGAGCTCGAAATTGTATTCACCAACCGATGGAAGTGAAATGCAAGATGGAAGTGAGGTCCTAATGGGTAGAACCTATCCTGCAGTGATGTTGATTGAGCCATTACCGGATCTGGTCTTGGTTCAAACTTGGGTGGTGATGTGTTTCTAGTCAACCTAGATGAATTAGGGTCTCTCGACCACACTTGCATACACAAACACAATCACAATCACAACAAGTTCAAACAACAGTCAACAATAGAAATCAACCAAGCCTAGTCTAAGGTAACCTCGACCTAGACAACTCCTAACTGGTTGATTGTCCACAAGAGGTAGAATGTAGACTTTGACCACAAGCTAATCAGCCAGGTCAGGGCAAGATTGGTGAGAGGTTTTCCGTCAAAGATGTTCCTTAATTAAATAACCACCAATCTTTGGGCTTTCGGCCCTCAATCCCCTTCCTAGACACTGATTTGGCAGGAGTCAATTTCTAACACCTTCCTTCTTTAGGATAATCTCCTAGTGAGTTCGAGATGTCCCTAAGGCCAACGTCTATCAGATTTTACTTAGGGTTAGGTTCGTGAGTGCTTGGAGTCTGATTTTTGGGCCAAGGAAGGGTGATTAAATCCCCACCTTATCTTGTTATTGGGTGTTGCCCTTAAAATCAATTTGTGCAAGTGTACAAGATAAATAAGATTCACTCAAAGCGATATAAATCAACCGAGAAATGAGTCCTATTCTGAATGCAATGCGTACGTACCTTGCTCCAGCACTCTTCAATAGTAAAGTAAATGAATTGAAAAGACTCGTGCCTAGAATGCAAATGTCTAATCAATTTTTTAACTTTTCAACAAGTGTTTTACTGTTGACTTAAAACAGGGATGTTGGATAGCAGAAATAGCACAAATATGACATATAAAAACTGAAATTTTTGCGAGCAATATGTCCTGCAAAAAAGAGTTTTTAGTAGTCCAATGAATTTTTTCAGATTTTGCAAAGCAATTTCTTGAAATTCTTTTTCCTACTTTCGAGAGCAGGGGCACAGAATTTGCAAGTCTTCTCGGCAAAGCTTGAATGCTAGATCTTGATCTTCAAGTCCCTGAAACAACACACAAAACTTGTTAAAACAACTACACCGTTCCCTCCCCGGTAACGGCGCCAAAATTGATTGCTAAAAGAAAGAACAACCAATGAGTTTAAGAGTTTACCGTGTAGCTTATGGCTAAGGGATGCGATGGAAGCTTTTCGGTGAATCGTTTTAAAACAAGAAATTGTGTTCGTTTTTTTAATGAAGAAGAGAATGGAAAGAAAGAGATGAATGAAAGAAAAATTGCAACTTTTAGAAAAGGTTTTGGAGAAGGTGATTTAGAAAGCTTGAGAATTGTTTTGGTTGTTTTTATAATAAGAAAGCAAATCTAGGCTCACTATCTCACTACTCAATTGTTCATTCTTCTCTTAAAGTGTTAAGTGCCTCAAGTGATCATTTGCAAAACTTAAAGTTGATTTTTAGAAAGCTTTAAGTAAAGCACATGCGATGGTTAGAAGAGTTGAGTCTTTTCTTCAAGAAATCGTGAGAATTGAATATTAAAACATCAAGCGCGAAGAAGCAAGAATGAAGTAAAAACAATTCAAGAGATGTTCATGAAAGAAGTGAGAATTCAACAATCCAAACCCATCCTCATGTGCCTTCAAGAACACTTTCAAAAAGAAAGGCTTTTAAGTAAGGCATTCATATGAGTCATCGGGTCTTTTTCTTTTAAAAACAGGAGAGAAGGAGAGTAAAAGAGAGTTGCGATAGCGAGCCCAGAAAATCGTTTAGTAATCCCTAGACAACGAAGAAGAAAGCAAAATAATGCACGACATACCGAAACAAGAGTGGAAGGAAATGTGGCTTGATTCTTGTATTGCTGTCACTTCAATCTTCAAGTACAAGCTCTCAGTCCTCTCTCTCACAAGATTTAATACTGAACTACAAAGTAAACAACAAGATTACAACTTTTATGCTAGCTAACAAAGAGCCTAGATCTTAAGAAAATAAACACAAAACTTAATCCTAGTCTTCCTGCATTTTTCTTTACTAAAACCAGTATTTATAGGCAAAACCCTAACAGAGAGGATCCCGGGAAGATTGGGGGAGCAAACGCTCCCCCAACGGCCACAAGATGGCCGCAGAAACGCGGCTTGGGCCGCGTATCCGCGGCCCTGGTGTGGCCAAGTGGCCACACCAAAAGGGGGGAGGATCTCTGGTTGGTGTTTGTCCCGAATCTCCTGCTGGTTTTCTTGTTTCTGCTCCAACCGTTGACGAAACAGCCTTTGATTTTGGGGCTTCAATCGCTCGATTCAGGGAGGATTTTTCTCAACCTCTTGATATGCCAAGATTTAGCCCTGATTTCTTCATTTCGAATTTATTCTGAATTAATTTAGAATTTGGTGGGCTTTTGGGCTTGTTTCTCTGTTCTTTCTTTGAGCACTTGGGCCTACATTTAGCAAAGAAAAAGAAAACTTATTAATATGATTTATTAGCTAAAAAGCATGGTAAGGTGACAAAATATATGCAATATATGTGACAAATTACCAATCAAGCATAAAACTCATCAAATTCTTTTCTCTTTTTTGCAAAACAAAACAATATGCATAAGCAAAAATTCTTCTCCCCCTTTATGTATAAAGCAAGGAAAACATGCATATATACTAAAATACTTCTCCCCCTTTTGTCAATCATCAATAAAGGGGTTAAAGTAAACACAAAACAATGTTCTCCCCCTTTTTGTTGGAAACAATAAAAAATCAACAAAGGGGTGAACTCAAATTAATTAATAAAGAGATATATGCGATATATATTCATGAAAAGGAAGGCGCAAAGTTAACTTCCCTACATACATGCATTACATGAAGAAGGGATGACAAGCCCTAATTCACATAACACATAATATGCAATGCATAAGAGGAGATGTGAAGCTCCCCCTACACACGTGTACCGCATAAAGAAGAGTTGTCAAGCTCCTCAATATAAGATACACTCAACATGAATCTATATGTAGAAGAGATGTTAAGCTCCCCTTGCATATAGGCAATACACATCAAAACATTTTTAATATTTCCTATTAAAACAAAATTTTAGATTTTCTCAATAAAACAAATTTTGAGATATCTTAGTAAATCAAATTTTAAGATACCAATTATAAATAAACATTATAAATTTTGAATTTTAATTGTAATTGAAATATTTTATCAATTGAAATTTTGATACCAATGAAAGAAAGTATTTTATATTTTGATACCAATATAAATTTCATGGATACCAATTGAAATAAATAGATCAATAGATACCAATTGAAATATATTATACATTTTGATATCAATAAAAATACCAATTGTAAAAAAAATACCAATTGAAGATAATGCATAAGCTTATATAAAAAGTGCCAATTGAGAAATCACTTGAAAATTAAGATTTGAATTAAGCTTAGCATAAACATACTTTGTGCTTTAAACATGTAACATCTTGAAAATTAAGCACAAACAAATCATATATATGTATGAAAAGAGAATACCAATAGAAATTGATATTATTTGAAATGTGAAGCATACATATATAGAGAACAAAATATGAGTATACTTGATACCAATTGTAATTCAAGTATATAACTCATAATTATCACCCTTTTTATGCACAAGATAAAAGATTTTCAATAAGGCTTACAAGGCATACTCGTCCATCCGTCCTCCCTTTAAAAGGAGTTGGTAGGGGTTTTCAAAAATAGAGTTTGAAAAATATTTTTATAGAGAAAATACTACCAAATGAAGAATAAATAACTAGTTAGATTAATTTTTAAAAAACTAGTTAAAGATCCTTCAAAAACATGAAAGCAAATCATATGTATATCATGAAGCATACTAAATACATAAAGTTCGACACTCAGGGTCCATAAAGCTCAAAATGATAATGAAACATAGTCATGAATAAACAAATAAAGTGTGAGTGCACAAGAATCATGTAATTAGCATTTTTCATGAAAATAGTCAATTATGCTCAAAACAAACATGAATCTAATATTATCAAATAAAAATCATAAAAATCAATTCATTTAAAAACAAACTTCTAGGTATATGTATGTTTTATCCAAAACTAACAATATGTGTATATATCCCAAACATAAAAAGAGTCCATAAGATAAATTGCATGAAGGCAAATGACTCAAGGGGTATACATGTATATTTATTAGATTTGAATACAAAATACATATACATGAAGTAAAACATGAAAATTGGCAAAACAAGTGTAAATGAGGAAATCATCAAAACTAGCCTATACATGTGCATATAGTGAGTACAAATGAACAATGAAGTGCAAACATATATGAATCAATTTGTTGCTCACTACTTGTACACGTTATATCCAAGTTTTGACAAAAACTACATCTAAACTAGTATTTACTATATGAAGCATAAAACAAATAAAATATGAACATGCTAAAAATATCATATATGAAAAAGCATGTAAATAAAATAGAAGTTTAGAGATAGTTACCAAATCAAAAAATTATGCTCTAATTCTCCAAAACATGATGGTTGTCCCACCAAACCTCCTTGATAGCGGTGCATCAAATGTATGTCCATTAAGTCCATGTGCATCCACCATCAAGGCACCAACTCTCTCACGTTTTGTGAGAGCCCGCACCTATATCAAATACAAAAGGTGAGGATTTTGGTACCTATTTTCTTTTGGGTCTATGAGGGTTAGCATTATAAGGAAACTAAACATTTTTATTAGCAAAATTTAAAGAATTAATTCTATCATAACAAAATCTTGCTAAATGGCCTTTGCGGCCACAATGTGTACACTTATACACTCTAGGATGCATGTGTATAAGTGTGATCATGACGTGCAAAGTGTGCATATGCATGATGTGGGTGATGTGCATGAACATGTAGAACTTGTTTCCTTGAAAACAAGATTTCCAATCTCTTATGATTAAATGCACATTTGCTCAAAGTTGAGCTTAAACAATCAATTTTATTTTTTAAAAATTTAACTTCATTTTTATCAATGGTTGTGGCATGAAGAGCATGATCAACAATCTTTTTCTTTTTAGAAACATTTACTTTTTCTTTTTCAATAATTTTTCTTTTCAAAGAAGTGTTTTCATTTAAAGCAATTTCCTTTTGTTTTTCCACCAAAACAATTTTATTTTTCAAAGTAGTATTTCCTTCACAAAGATCATTCAATTTAGAAAGCAAGAAAATATTTTCATTTTTCAAATTTTCATTTTCTTTTGAAAAACATTCCAATTTTTCTTGTAAAGAATCTTTTTCATTAAAATGGCATCAAATTTGTTTTTCATTTTCTTATTATCCTTTTTAAGCAGTTCATATTTTTCTAAGAGTTGTTGACAAAATGATGCTAGTTAATTATAAGGCATATCAACATCCTCATCTACTTCGGATTTGGTATTTACCTCAAGGGGGTTATCCATCCCGTTGGACCATGTAGCATACATTGAAAGCGTCACTTCCAACATCCGAGTTGCTCCCCGCATAATATTGTTCTTTTTCGCCGAGAGAGAGTATGGTATTCCAAACTACAAAAATCGAATCAATGTTAGCAACCCTAGATAAATAATCATCATTTAGGGTAGATCTTAAAGCATGTAGGGCTTTTGCATTAGCCTCAATATTTTTGCCATTTAAACAATAAGAATCTTTAATAGTGGCAAAATAAACATGAATGCCTAAGGCTTTGAGGTATAAGGACATCTTAATCTTCCAAATTTAGATATTAAGAATGTCAAAAGTGGAAGGTGACATGAAATCCATGGTGTGTATACAAATATTGTGATTAGCTATAAATAAGAATCTTTAACTCTAGGTTGTTAGACCCAAATCAAGAGCACTTGGCTCTGATACCAATTGTAATCACCTAGAGGGGGTGAATAGGTGATGAGCTAATTTAATGGTCAATTAAGCGGAATTAAAACTTATTTAATGCAAACTAAATACCACGTATAACACAAGAGTGTAGCCGGATTCCCATGAAGGGCTCTGGACTAACTCCTCATGATTCCTCTAAATAAGAGTTAAGGTGTCGTGTTGGCTCTCTTGGTTAAATACAAGTGTTAGCAAACAATCCCCAAGCATATAACAATTAAGCACACAATATATCAAGCATATAAAGATAAAGACAATATTAGCATGCAAGATATAAAGACAAGTAAGAGATAGAGAGAGCAATCGCAAACACGGGAGATTTATTTCGAGGTTCGAGCATACTTGCTCTACGTCCCCGCCTTCAACACTATGAAGGATTTCCATTAAAATTGATCCCAACGAATCACTCGGTGCCGCAACACCTACAAGGCGAGTTCACACTTGAACTCCTTGAACTCTCTAGTCCCTTCACTCATTCCCGCAAGAACACACCGCAAGCGTACTAGCTCGCCGAGGCCGCACCTCAAACACCGAGTCCACACTAGAACCTAAAACACCGCAAACCCGCAAGTCCGCCTCCTCAAAGTACAAGAAAGAACTCTTGGTAATCTAAACACTTTGATCACCAATAAATATTCTCACAATAACACTCCTATAGGATGAATATATCAATAGATAGCTCAAGTGTTTGTGAGAAAAACAAGGATGAAATTTGTGGAGGAAAACAGAAGAAATCACTTTGAAAAACACTCTTGATAAACTTCTTTTTTGATTGTAAATATTTGCTTTCAAACAAGTGAAGAAACCTCTTAAAAGAGTAGGAAAAATTATCTCTAAAAATCACTTTAAAACTTGTTGAAAACAGTCCCCCAAAGCCCTCTTTAAATAGGCTCCAAAAACTAGCCGTTGGGAGCCAGGATGACCTGTCGGTCGACCGGCCAACGATCAGATTTCTGACCATTGAGCCAGCGGTCGACCGAGGCCTGGAACAGAGAGCAGATACTCTCTGTCGGTCGACCGGCCTGGTCGACCGGGGCTTTCTAGAGAGCAGAAGCTCTCTGGCGGTCGACTGGGTCGATCGACCGGCCCTCTAGCCAAACTGGCGTGCATGTTCTGTGCACGTCGGTCGACCGAGTCGATCGACTGACTTCTAGCTCGGTCGACCGATCCGGTCAACCGGCAGAAGCCAGGACAGGGTTGTTATAGGGATTAAAAACTTAGTATTTTGACTATAAAAAAATCCCAAAAATTCACAAAAAATCTACAAAAATAGGTTCAATATTATACTTTAATAAACAAACATGTTTGAGTAAAATCAAGACATGTTACAAATAATTTGAACTATTTTTGTAACTTAAAAATTTGGCTAAAAACAAAATCTGTATTTTTCCAAAAATAGATTTTTCAAAACTTATTTTTTCAAAACTTCTCCAAATACAAAAACAAGATATTTTAAACATTTTGAAAGTATAGAGTGTATGGATATGATCCACTACACATACATGATGAAATATCTATGTTTTTGACAATAAGCACTAAAACGGTTTTGGTTAAAAAAACACATGTATATAATAAACTCTAAAAACCAAACCGGTATTTGTCAAAGTGAAAAGTCTTTTCCAAAATAAAAATTCTTTCATGAAAACTCATCTAAATCAAGAGTGTGTGTGTATGATATACTTGAACAATCCACCAACTATTCTATCCTTTACATTTTAACTAAAAATAAAATCTTAATAAAATAAACCTAGACTCAAGTCTTGATCTTGAAGGTCTTCACTTGAAGTCTTCACATCTTCTTGACTTGGTCTGAAATTGATCCAAAGAGCTAGACTCCTCTTGAGTACTTGATGTGCTCTTGATGCATAGGCTCTTGAATCAAACCGTGTTAGCTCCAAAACTTGACTTTAAATCCTTTGTTGAAGCTACACACCAACTAAGATCTTGATCACAAATCTGAGACTAAATAAACACAACATCATTAGTACTATAACTACATGAGTTGATCATCATCAAAACTAGAGTGATGGGCCTTTGGGCCAACAGTTGAGTCTTTTCTCTGATATGGTAGAATGATTCTTAGAGATCTTTATGGATGATTTCTCCATCTATAGAGATTCATTCATTCAATGTCTCCACCATTTAGAACTTATCGTCCAACGTTGTGCTGAGAAAAATCTGACACTGAATTGGGAGAAATGTCACTTCATGGTAAAACATGGAATTGTCTTGGGTCATTAAATCTCCAAGAAAGGAATAGAAGTGGATAGAGCTAAAATTGAGGTTATTGCTAAGCTTTCCATGCCCAAATGTGTTAAGGACATTAGATCCTTCTTAGGACATGCTGGTTTCTACCGAAGATTTATCAAGGATTTTAGCAAAATTGCTAGGTCCTTGACTAATCTGTTAGTTAAGGCTGTGTCCTTCACTTTCGATATTGAATGCATGAATTCTTGGGAGAAGCTTAAGAGAGAGCTTATTTTTGCACCAATCATATCTGCCCCAGATTGGTCTAAGCCGTTTGAAATCATATGCGATGCTTCCAATTTTGCCATAGGTGCTGTCCTAGGACAACGCATTGATAACAAGCAGCATGTGATTTACTACTCTAGTAGGACTCTCAACGATACTCAATTGAAGTACACTATGACTGAGAAGGAATTCTTGACAGTAGTATTTGCCTTAGAAAAATTTCGTCCCTATCTACTAGGGTCCAAAACTACCATTTTCACCGATCATTTTGCGCTTAGGTACCTCATGATGAAGAAGGATGCCAAGGCCCGACTCATTCGTTGGATCCTCCTTCTTTAAGAATTAGATCTCGAGGTTCGAGACAAGAAAGGCGTAGAAAATGTCATTGCTGACCATCTCTCACGAATCCCTAATTCTCCATGCAACGAATTACCCATAAATGAGGATTTTCCTGATGAAAATCTCTTAGCTATCTCTAGGGAACCTTGGTTTGCTGACATAGTGAATTACTTAGTCACAAACCAAACTCTGTCTCATTGGTCCAAAAATGATATATACCGATTCTTATCCCAAGTTCGGTATTTCTTTTGGGAGGAACCGTATCTTTTTAAGTACTGTTCTGACCAAATTATTAGGAGATGCTTTCCCGATAAGGAGGTTAAGTGTGTTCTATCCTTTTGTCACGAACTTGCATGCGGTGGACACTTTGGTCCCCGTAAGACTGCTGGAAAAGTGCTACAAAGTTGGTTCTATTGGCCCACTTTGTTTAAGGATGCTTATGAATTTTGCAAGACGTGCCCTAGATGCCAAATGGTAGGAAGGATCTCAAAACGAAATATGATGCCCCTCAACCCAATTCTAGATATAGAACTCTTTGATGTTTGGGGCATTGACTTTATGGGTCCATTTCCTAATTCATTTGGAAACTAATATATATTGGTTGCTGTGGATTATGTGTCCAAGTGGGTAAAGCCATTCCTTGTAAGACTAATGATAACAAAGTTGTCATAAAGTTTTTAAAAGAGAACATATTTCACGCTTCGGAACCCCTCGTGCTATCATCAGTGATAATGACACTCACTTTTGCAATAGATCCTTTGAAGCTCTTATGCGAAAGTATGCCATAACTCACAAGTTATCCACACCTTATCATCCTTAAACCAGTGGGCAGGTTGAGGTTTCCAATAGACAAGTCAAGCTTATCTTGGAGAAAACTGTGAACCAAAATAGGAAAGATTGGTCCATCAAACTTGTAGATGCCCTATAGGCCTACAGGACCACTTTCAAGACGATTCTAGGAATGTCTCCTTAAAGGTTAGTCTATGGCAAAGCTTGTCACCTGCCTGTTGAGTTAGAGCACCGGCCCTTATGGGCAATCAAGCAGTTGAATTTTGACTTGACTAAAGCCGGTGACCTTCGGAAGTTACAAATTTTCGAATTAGAGGAGTTAAGAAATGAGGCCTATGAAAATGCTAGGATCACTAAAGATAGAGTTAAGATTTTTCATGAAAAACACATCATAAGAAAAACTTTTGTCCCTGGACAAAAAGTCTTACTCTATAATTCTAGGCTTCATCTTCTTTCAGAAAAATTAAAATCAAGATGGACTGGGCCATTCGTTGTAAAAACCGTGTTTCCACACGGTGCAGTTGAGATCAGTGACACCAAGAATTGAAATAACTTTAAGGTAAATGGTCAACGCCTTAAACCTTTCTTGGAATCAGTGTCGGTAAATGAAACGGCTATGGGTCTTTTTGACCCCGTGTATCGGTAACTTCCCGCTTTTCCATTTTATTTCATTCATCTATACATTTCTTTCATACATTGGGGACAATGCATGAGATAAGTGTGGGGGAGGGTTAACATGACTAATATAATAACAAATATATATATATATATATATATATATATATATATAACCAAAAAAAACTTTTTGAAAGGATAGAATAATATTTTAATATATTTTTTGTAAGAAATTAAGTCAATTTTAAGAAATAGAAAAATCATAATTAGGATTTCTTATACTTGGTCAAAGTCAGATAACTTGTTTGATTTTTAGAGTTAGGAAGAAAATTTGTGAAAGTAATTTAGTCTTGATATTTATCTTAATGAAATATGCACACTAAATACACTTACACACTTAGGGTTTAAAAACAAAGACTCTTATGTCTTATAAAAAAATATATGTAAAAAAAATAAACAAATCTAATCATTAATTAGCTAGGTGCTTTGGCCTAAGCAAGCCTTGGTATTTATGCAAAAGATAATTAGATAAGTTTGAAATATATATATATATATAAATCCTCTGATTAAGCTGGGTATTTGTGCCTCATGAAGTATAAGTATTCACGCCTAAAAGGGGTACATTTTATAAATAAAACCTTGGTTTCGTGGCCTTGTCTGCTCGAGTGTTTAAGTTCTTAGAGGTGTTTTCTCACCTAGTGCCCTAAAACTGTCCGGTTTGGGTGTCACCGACTGAAGGCTCATTACATGAACAGATTAGAAAGCCTAATGAAATTGAGGAATAAGCTCCATCAAAAATAAATATAAATAAGGCATAGGAGTTAATATTAAAGAACCCTTAGTCAACTTCACAGTCACGATGATGCATACGACTCAGGGTAAATTAATAGACTAGATGAGAGGTACAAATTGACTCCTTACTTTGATTGATGACATGTTTTTGAATAGAGACTGAGTTTCGGAATGAAAAATTTGATATTCTTATAACTTATAGATTACTTAAAGCCTTACAAATATACTTCAAATATTTTCTCCTTTAAAAATGCTTTTCGAAAATACTAACATTTTTATGGATTTTGTGGGTGCAATCCACTGAAAATCCTCACGAGACAAAACTCGTCCTCTAGGGGTAACCTAGAGGTTTAACGGCTTGTTGCACATGCTCAGTGCAATCGAGTGACTTGCGAAAGTGGTCTAATAATTGATTAGAATTAGTCTGATGTTTTGCTCGAGGGCGAGCAAAAGATAAGTGTGGGGTGTGATCAGTCATATATTTGCATATATATTGTCACCTTACTATACTTTTTAGCTAATAAATCCTATTAATAAGTCTTCTTCTTCTTTGTTTAATTTAGGCCCAATTGCTAAAAGAAAGGAAAGAGAAACAAGCCCAAAAGCCCACCAAATTCTGATTTAATTCAGAATAAATTCGAAATCAAGGAATCAGGACAAAATCTTGGCATACTAGAGAGGTTGAAAACCAGTTGAAAAGAATCCTTTCAAATCAAACGGTTAAAGCCAACAATCAAAGGCTGTTTCATTAAATCCTAGAGCAGAAACGAGAAAACCAGAAGAAGATACAAGAGAATCACCAAACCAGAAGAGCCACCCAATTTGGTGTGGCCAACTGGCCACACCAGGGCCGCGGAAACGTGGCCCTAGCCGCATTATCGCGACTTTGTTGTGTTAGTTGGGGGAGCGTTTGCTCCCCCAATCTTCTCAGGATCTCCCCCTCTGGTTTTTCCCTATAAATACCTATTTCAACAGAGCAAAAAGGAGAAAACACTAGGATTAGAATTTTTGTTTATACCTTTAGGTTTAGGCTCTTTGTTAGATAGTACAAAAGTTATATTTTTGTTTTACAATTTGTAGTTCAGTACAAAGACTTGTGAGAGAGAGGAATTGAGTGCTTGTACTTGAAGATTGAAGTGACATCAATACAAGAATCGAGCTACTTTTTCTTCCACTCATTTGCTGTATGTCTTGCATTATTTACTTGCATTTTTCTTTGTCTTCCATGAGTAGCTAAATCGGTTTTCTGGGCTCACTATTGTACCTCTCTCCAATTCTTCTTCTCTTCTTATTTTAATGAAAAAGACCCAATGAATCATTTGCATGCCTAACTTAAAGCCTTTCTTTTTGAAAGTGTTCTTAAGGCACATGAGGATGGGTTTGAATTTTTAAACTCTTACTCCTTTTAAGAACGTCTCTTGAACTTGTTTTTATCTCATACTTGACTTCTTGATGATTTAACATTCGACTCAAAACAGTTTCTTAAAGAAAAGAGTGAACTTTTCCAACCATCTTATATGCTTTACTTCAAACCTTCTAAAGTCAACCTTAAGTTTGACCTATGATCAGGTTGAGGCACTAAGGATTTCAATAGAAGAATAAACGGTTGAGTAGTGAGATAGTGAACCCAGATTTTCTTCTTTATTAAAATCAACCAAACAATTTTCGAGCTTTTAAATCACCTTCTCCAAAGCCTTCTCTAAAGTTGCAATTTCTCTTTTAATCATCTCCTTCTTTCCATTCTCTTTTCAATTAAAAATGAGCACAATTCTTTGTTATTAAATGAAACACTAAAAAGCTTTCATCGTATTTCTCCTTGTGGAGACGACCCGTTAGCCACAAGCTACACAGTAATTTCTTAATTCTTTGATTGTTCTTTGATTTTAGCAATCAATTTTTGCAAAATTTGATTGAGTTTTTAACTACACACAAGAATACAGAATTTCAGAACTTAAAAATAGAGATGTGCAAGTGCTCAATTCTACCGCGATAACAGGTGGCTATGCGGGTCGTGATCCACAAAGAGGGACTAGTGATGGAAGCTTGTTTAGCAAGTTATCTTTTATACTACCGTTAATGGTTAAAGTTCTTTTTTAGTTTCTTAAAAAGAAAATAAAAATAAATTACCATGAAGTTAGGCAGAAAGTGAGAGATTGGGAAGATGGAGAAACCAGAATTGAATATGTACAAAGAAATGGAAAATGAGTGATAAAAGAAGTGGGTGTTGTTGGTGTTGGTGATCTAAACTAAAGAAATAAAAGAAAAGAAAGAAAAGATTAAAGAAATACTTACCTCCTTTTGTTGATGACTTACCTGGAACTCTTGCATGTTCTACCTTACTTCGGAGGCGCTCAACGCGTAAGTCATAAGATCGAGCTCAGTCCCCATTCGCATTACATCATCAAGACGAACAATAATGAAATGATACGGAGTCTTAAGGAGGAGAACATCATCATGAAATATCGTTGGCACTCACACAAACATTGTTATACTGATGCTTCTATATTCACTTGAAAACTCATCATAACCGAAAGAGGAAAAGTAGAAAGAAGAAGAAGGAGACAAAAGTAAAGACACATAAAAAAAAGTTACCTTTTATTGCTTGCAGAAACGATGGAAGAAAGGAGGAGGTACATCGGTGTCACTCTCAATATAAGCCTCTCTCTCTTACTTACATGAATCTCAGTCTAAACTATACTTACAAAGAAATAAAATTTACATCAAAAGAAAACAAAAACCTACACTACAAAGAATTAAAAACTGGACTAAATCCTATCTCTGCATCGTCGTTCTCCCTTGGCTTTGAGATTGCAGGTATTTATAGAAGAAATGCAGATTTAGAAGAATATGAAGATAGGAAAATCTGGCTATTTCTGAATTTAAATCCTCTCTTATCTCCAAACTTGATTTGATGTGGATATTCAGTTCTGATCTGCAGTTTGTTGGCGTGTTGATTACTGAATATCACTTATCAAATGACAGAATTAGAAATAGTGATCAATATAAGAGTTGTAGCTATGTAAGTCCTCTTTCTAGATCATCTTGAATTATTAGATTTGATAGCTAAAGTTATGATTCAAATACTGAAATATATCCAGTCAGAATCTGAGTCAAACTTGTTTCATCTCATCCGTTGATCTTCTCTCTATCCATTTATCTCTCTGTATTTGATATTAGCCTCGATTGATCTTTAACTAACCAAAATGGATTTATAGAAATCTGAATGTTATTGGCTTCCATTTGGTGTTATCTTTCTGATTTGCTCTGATCTTCAGCTGAATATTTGTCCCAATCCTTGATTTGTTCTAACTAGATCGGTGATCATCCTTAGCTAACCAAATAGATCCAGTTAAATCTGATGTTAACTGGTATTTATTTGGTTTAATCCTCTTTCTCTTCATTATTATCTTCTACAAAATAGACATTTGAGAGAAAGAAAATAACAGATTTATTATACGATAAATATAGGAGTGTAATGAAAAGAATACAAAATATGTTGGCCCAAAAGGTTACACTCTCTATTTGTTTAAGTTTTGATGATAACAAAATACATAGAAGTTATTTGGTACTAATAAGTTGTTTAGTATGAGTTTCAGGTTTTTACTAGTCATGATGGCCTTTTTAAGCTTATTGCAAGGATTATGATGCTAAAAGGCAAATGGCGCATGAGAATGTTTTTATAAGAGAGAAGGCTCTAGCTTGGTGCAATGCGGCTCAGAGACTTCCTTTCTCAGTTTTTATAATTTTTAGTTTGTTAAAGGATAGTGTATAGTATTGAAGCTCAATATTCCCCACACACAAGATTTTGCACATGATTTTTCTAAAGATATTACTCCTATATATATAAGATATTTTTACAAACATATTCTAATACTTACAAACTCTATTTTATATGGTATACAAAGTCTTGATCAAAATTTATTTGAAAATTATTAAGTTCTTCAAAACCATCTTCAAAAGTATCTGTTTTGTCCTGTTGCAGTCAGAACGGTCGACCGCACTTCTGACCGTTTGGGTGTGTGCATGTGTGCACGTTACCCGGTCGACCGGGCGGTCGACCGGACCCCATGTCAGTCGACCGAGCTTCGGCCGACTGAAAGCACCTAAGTCTCTATTTGGGATGATCGATCGGGAGGTCGACCGTGGGCTAGCAACGGTCAAAAGTTTTTGAAAATCGGTCGACTGGCCGATCGACCGTGAGCTATATTTCAGCCCAAACGGCTAGTTTTTTAAACACGTTTTAAAACGTGGTTTTCTTCTCCAAATGATTTTTAGGGCTGGATTTGGGTTTAAACTTTCCTAATTATTCATTATAATAGTTTACCTTTTAATCCCTACCTTTATCCTATAAATAGGGATGATTAGGGTTGAAGAGATTACAACAATCCTTTACAAAAGAAATCAAGTTTAAGTCTTCCAAAAGAAGTTTTTGCTCTCAGTTTTAGTGCTCAAAATTCTCTCTTTTCTCTAAAGTTTTTGATTCAAAACTCTCTTCAATTTTGTTTTCTTTTTCACTTACAAAACTTGAGCTTCAATCCTACACATTATTCTCTAGGGTTTTTGTAAGGGAAAATTTTTTTTCCAAAAGAGGGTTTGTGGTCTTTTGATCACCAAGATATTCTTGTATTTATGGCTCCACTACCTCTGGACTAGAGGAGTGTGATAGAGGAGTTGGGTGCTCCCTTGTGGTTGTAATTCTTTGTGAAAATTATAGTGGTTCTTAAATCCTTCTGGGTGAAGGCGGGGACGTAGAGCTGGGTGCTCGAACCTTGAAACAAATCTCAGTATTTGTGATTGGTTTATTTGTGTCATTTACTTGCTTTCTATTCATTGCTATATTGTCGATCAATACTCATACAATAAGATTGCATTGCGCACCTCAAACTCTTATCTAGAGGAATCACGAGGAAGGAGTTCAGAGCCCTTCACGGGGTATTCGGCTTCTAATCTTGTTTCGGGTGATCGTTGCATCATAATATTTTAAATTTATGCATTGATTAGCATTATCACCTATTCACCCCCTTCTAGGTGATTTCAATTGGTATCAGAGTAAGGACTCCAGTTTTTGGCTTCACATCCTTAGAGAGATCATATAATTTGCTAATCACTAAAGATGGCCGATAACATTAAGACCCCTCCCAAATTTGATAGACTCAACTTTCCCATATGAAAAGT
Source organism: Agave tequilana (assembly GCA_038442645.1). Lineage (NCBI taxonomy): Eukaryota > Viridiplantae > Streptophyta > Magnoliopsida > Asparagales > Asparagaceae > Agave > Agave tequilana. Next base: position 40,280 of record JAVJIF010017490.1, read on the forward strand.
TAGGATAACCATTTTTCTACAATCTCTAGGTAGTCTAGTTGCTAAGTCTTTGACCAAGCCTTTTATTAGACCCGAAAGTGAGGAGGACACTTGGTCCGAACTTACCTTCAAGGAATTTGATGCTAATTCAAAGGCTCAAAATGCCCTACTCTCAGCTTTGAATGAGGATGACTTAACACGGGTTATCCATTGCAAATCCGCCTATGAGATTTGGTAACACTTAGTGATCACTCACGAGGGAACATCACAAGTCAAGAGAGCTAAAATAGATCTCTTGCGTTCTCAATATAAAAGTTTTAAAATGCTAGAAGATGAATCTATTGATAATATGATTACCAAGTTTACTAAGATTACAAATGCTCTTTCTTCTTTAGGTGATGAAATAAGCAACGACCAAAAGGTTCGTAAGGTGATTCGTGCTCTTCCTTCGTCATGGGAAATCAATGCTACCACCTTGAAGGAGTTGAATGACAAAGACGAGATGGAGCTCATAAGTCTTATTGAAAACCTTAAGACTCATGAGATGGAGAAGAAGGCTAGAGAAGATGCGGTACCTCAAAAGAAAAAGTCAATAGCTTTCAAGTCTTCCTCCTCCAACTACGATGATGATGAAGAAGAAGAAAATGATGAAGAGCTATCTCTCTTTGTTAGAAATGTAAAGAGAATGTACCGCAAAAATAAGCTCAATTATAAAAGGCGATGGGAAGGAAAGGAGGAGAAAAAGATCATAAGCTACAACTGTCGGAAACCCGGACACATCATAGCCGATTGTCCAGATTTCAAGAAAAAGATGTTGATTGAGGTAAACCTGCACACAAAATACGAAATTTCAGAACTTTTAATAAAAATGTGCAAGTGCTCAATTCTTACCGCTATAGCAAGTGGCTATGCGGGTCGTGATCCACAAGGAGGGTTAGCGATAGAAGCATTAAAGGTTTTTTTATTGAAATCTTTATGAAGAAAAATGAAGATTCTTCTTTATTTTAAGAAATGAAAGTGAAAAACGAATTATGTTGAAGTTAGAAAGAAAACGGTAGAATGAGAAAGTGGAGAGAATCAGAAAACGATGAAAGCGACTATGTACAAATGAGTTGGGAAAGAAAGAGTTGGAAGATGAGGTGTTGATGATTTAATTTACAGAAATAAAAGAAAAGAAAGAAGATGAAAGAAGTACTCACCTAGTTTGATTGATGACTTACCTGGACCCCTTGCATGTTCTACCTTGCTTTGGAGGCGTTCAACGCATAGGTCATAATATCGAGCTCAGTCCCTGTTCGCTTTATATCATCAAGCCTTGCAAGAATGAAGTGATACGGATCCTGAGGAGGAGAACGTCTTCATGAAGTATCGTTGGCACTCACAAAGGCTTTTGTATACTTATACTTCTGGATTCACTTGCAAGCTCATCAAAAACAAAAGAGGTAAATTAGAAAGAGGAAGACGAAAACAAAAGAAAATACTAACATAAACAAATGTTTACCTTTATTGCTTGCAGAAATAATGAAAGAAAGGAGGAGGAGGGTACATCAGTGTCACTCTCAACATAAGCCTCTCTCTCTTACTTACATGAATCTTCATCTAACCTAAGCTTACATACAAATTACATAAAAAGAAAAGAAATACCTAAACTACAAAGAATGAAAACTAGGCTAAATCCTATCTCTGCATGGTCGTCCCATTTTCAGTGCAAATACTGGCTTTTTATAGGCATAACCCACACGAGGAGGATCCCGGGGAGATCGGGGAGCAAACGCTCCCCCTAACTCCCCAACCAAGCCGCGGAAACGCGGCTTTGGCCGCGTTTCCGCGGCCAGGGTGTGGGTCTCCCCAGGTTCTCGTTCTGTCTTTATGTTTGATTGGATTTGCAGTTTAGCTCTGAGATTTTGAAGAAATGGCCGTTGATCTTTGCTTCAACCGATCGATTCTGAGAGGATTCTTCTCAACCGGTTTTCAACCTCTTGATTTTGCCCTGATTTACTGAGCTCGAATTAATTCTGATTTAACTCAGAATTTTGGTGGGCTTTTGGGCTCATTTCTCTTCATCTCCTTAAGGAATGGGCCTGCAAATAAATTAAGCATTTAATTAGAACAATGCAAATTTTATTCTATAATAAGTATGAAAATATGATATTAAATATGCAACATTAGCGACCAATCAGATATCTTCCTCCTTGAAGCAAAAGAGGCCGGCTGAAAAGAAGGTGTACAAAGCCACTTGGGATTCGAAAAGTGAATCCGAAGATGAAGTCGACACGGCAAATGTGTGTTTCATGGCAAACATACCTAAGGTATCTACCCAACCACTTGATGATGAAAGTGAAATAAGTAGAGAAATGTTAGTGCATGCTTTTGTTGAACTTTCAAAAAGTTTTGATAATAAAAAGGCAGAGTGTTCAAAATTGAAAAAAGAAATTGTAATGCTTAAAAATCAACTTGCAATCTCTTCAAAAGAAAAGGATGAACCATCTTCTAATCTTATTTCAACGCAAAGAGATTTTGATGTCTATAGAATGCTTATAAAGCTAAATATCCTAAAATTGATGAAAATGAGTTTTCCATGTTAAAAACAAAAATCAATGATTTGGGAAATGTTTTAAAAGAATGTGCTTTTAACAATACTAAGCTAGAAGAAATATTTTCAAAGAAGCATATGCATACTCCACATGCTAAAAATGATAAAACATCTCATGCCAAAACTTCACATGTTCATCATGCCAACACTTCTTATGTCAATCATGCTCAAACTACTCATGCTCACAATTCACATGTTCGTAAGCCACATGCTCATTATGCTTTTAAATATGGAAGAACTTATAAATGTACTTATTGTGGCCGAAATGGTCATTTAGCTAAATTTTGCTATGATCATATAAATAGTACAAATAATCTTGTGTGGGTTCGAAACACTAACTCTTTAGGACGCAAGAAAATATAGGTACTAAAATCAAGTCTTAAATTATTTGATGTAGGTACACACCAAGGCTCCAAGACGTAAGAAGCGGTGGTACCTTGATAGTGGTTGTTCAAGGCATATGACATGGGACGTCAAAAATTTCACAACCCTATCAAGGTACGATGGAGGTGGCACCATCACCTTCGGAGATGACTCCAAGGGCACCATCATCGGAATAGGTAATATTAAGATTAGTGCATCTCCTTTAATAGAAAATGTAGTTCTTGTTGATGGGCTTAAACATAACTTGCTTAGTATTAGTCAACTATGTGATCGTGGTCTTAAAGTTGTGGTTGATGAATCTTCTTACAAAATTTTTGATTGTAAAATCAATAATTGTATTCTTACTGGATTTCGTGAAAATAATGTCTATAATATTGAGATGCTTAATTTGGATTGTTTTACTAAACGTTTGAATGCTTTTGATGAGATTTCATGATTATGGCATAGAAGATTAGGACATGCATCTTTTGATCACCTTGCTAGAATTAATTCTAAGGAATTTGTGAAGGGTATTCCTTGTTTGAAGTTTGAAAAAGACCGCATTTGTGGTGGGTGCCAACTTGGGAAACAAACCAAGTCTTCTTTCAAATCAATCAAAGATATCAGGTCATCTAGGCCTTTAGAATTGATTCACATGGATCTTTTTGGACCAACTAAAACTAAAAGCTTAAATGGAAATAGATATGTTTTTGTTTTAATTGATGATTTTTCTCGTTTCACTTGGGTTTTTTTTTGGAGCATAAAGATCAAACTTTTTCGCATTTTAAGATTTTTCGAAAGAAGGTTGAAAAAGAAAAAGGATTTTCGATTTTACGGATAAGAAGTGATAGAGGTGGTGAGTTTTGTTAACCAACTCTTCATGACTTATTGTGATGAAAAGGGAATTAAGCATGAAATGTAATGTTTTAGAACTCCACAACAAAATGGAGTAGTTGAAAGGAAGAATAGAACTCTTCAAGAAATGGTTAGGACTATGATAAGTGAATATGGGCTCCCTCAATACTTATGGGCCGAGGCCGTAAACACCGCATGCTACATATCAAACCGTATTTATTTGTGTAAAAATACTTTCAAAAGCTCTTTTGAAATTTATTATTTAAGAAAACCAAATGTTTCATACTTTAAAGTTTTTGGATGCAAGTATTTTGTTTTGAATACTAAAGATAATTTGGGTAAATTTGATGCTAAGACTTATGAAGCAATCTTTGTTGGCTATTCTAGTAATAGCAAAGCATATAGAGTATTCAATAAATCATCTCATACTATTGAAGAATCTATGCATGTTAAATTTAAAGAATCTAATACTATTATTGAGAATGTTGTAGAGATTGACTCATTAGGTGAGGACATGGAGAAAATATCCTTGAATAACTCACCCATTCAAGATGACAAGCAAGAACCAATTGGTGAAGTTCAAAAGGATAAAGTGGAACAATCATAACCACTTCTTAAAGATTGGAGATATGCCTTAAATCATCCCAAAGATCTCATCATAGGTGATGTATCAAAGGGGGTAACTACTCGCTCCAAATTTCATGATTTGTATGAAAATTTTGCATTCATATCTCATTTTGAACCCAAAGACATCCTCAAAGCCGAGGGTGACTCATATTGGTTGCTAGCTATGCAAGAAGAGCTCAATTAATTTGAGCCCAACTAAGTTTGGCAGCTTGTTCCTAGACCCCATAATAGACCAATAATTGGTACTAAGTAGATTTTAGGAACAAGTTGGATGAGTCAGGAAATGTTATTAGGAATAAAACTAGGTTAGTGGCCCAAGGTTACACTCAAGTTGAAGGAATTGACTTTGAGGGGACCTTTACACCCGTAGCACGGCTTGAAGCCATACGGATCACACTAGCTTATGCATCTTTTAAAAATTTTAAACTTTTTCAAATGGATGTAAAAAGTACATTTTTAAATAGTTTTATTGATGAGGAAGTTTATGTTGAAGAACCTCCTGATTTTGTGGATCATGTACATCCAAATTTTGTTTTCAAGTTAGATAAAGCATTGTATGGTTTAAAACAAGCTCCAAGAGCTTGGTATGAAAGGCTTTCTAGTTTTCTTCTTTCAAATGATTTTGTTAAAAGAAAAGTAGACACCACATTATTTACTAAACATGTTGATAGTGGCATTCTTATAGTTCAAATATATGTTGATGATATAATCTTTGGTTTTACTAATGAGTTATTTTGCAAGGAGTTTGAACAATGCATGCAACGTGAATTCGAGATGTCATTAATGGGTGAATTGAACTATTTTCTTGGACTCCAAGTCAAGCAAATGCGTGATGGGATTTTCATATGTCAAGCCAAGTACTCTAAGGAACTCATCAAGAAATTTGGGCTTGAAGACTCAAAAATTTGCAACACTCCCATGGCCACCACCACCAAGCTTGATAAGAATGACCAAGGTAAGTGTGTTGATATAAAATTGTATAAAAGCATGATTGGTAGCTTATTGTATTTGACGGCTAGTAGGCCGGATATTATATTTAGTGTGTGTCTTTGTGCTAGATTCCAATCGTGTCCCAAAGAATCTCATTTAATTGAGGTAAAACACATTATTCGTTATGTTAAGGGCACTATTAGAATGGGTCTTTGGTATCCGAAAACCGGAGAATTCTCAATGACGATTTTTTCAGATGCCGACTATGCGGGTTGCAGAGTGGATAGGAAGAGTACTAGTGGAACATGTCAATTTCTTGGTAATTGTCTTGTTTCATGGTCTTCCAAGAAATAAAATTCGGTAGCCCTCTCAACCGCCGAGGCGGAGTATGTTGCGGCGGGGGCTTGTTGTGCTCAAGTCCTTTGGATGAAACATACTCTCCTTGATTATGATTTGCATTATGACCATATAAAAATATTTTGTGATAATGCTAGTACTATTCATATGACTAAGAATGCAAATCAATATAGTAAGACCAAGCACATTGAGATTCGATATCACTTCCTTAGAGATCATTTTGAGAAAGGCGATATTGATATTGATTATGTTTCTTCTGATTTTCAACTTGCCGATATTTTCACTAAACCACTTGACTATAATAGATTTTCTTTTATATGTGGTGAACTTAATGTTTGTGTTGTTGAATAAGGAAGTTTTTTTTTGCTAATATATCCCTTTTTGATGTATGAAAAAAAGGGGGAGAAATATGTGTTTTATTGGTGTTTTATTGGTTATGATGGTTTGGTGTTGTTTATTCAAAAAAATTTCAAAAATTCAAAAATTCTCTCATAACAAATTGTTTTATACTTTGTTTAATATAGCATTATTTGAGGGGGAGGTTTTACCTCTCTTTTATATCTTGTTTTATATCCTATGTGTTTTGTCATCATCAAAAAGGGGGAGATTGTTAGCCCAAAAGGTTACACTCTCTATTTGTTTAAGTTTTGATGATAACAAAACACAAAGAAGCTATTTGGTACTAATATGTTGTTTAGTATGAGTTTCAAGTTTGTACTAGTCATGATGGCCTTTTTAAGCTTATTGCAAGGATTATGATGCTAAAAGGCAAATGCCGCATAAGGACGTTTTTATAGGAGAGAAGGCTCTAGCTTGGTGCAATGCGGCTCAGAGACTTCCTTTCTCAGTTTTTATAATTTTTAGTTTGTTAAAGGATAGTGTATAGTGTTGAAGCTCAATATTCCCCACACACAAGATTTTGCACATGATTTTTCTAAAGAATTACTCTTATATATATAAGATATTTTTACAAACATATTCTAATACTTACAAACTCTATTTTATATGGTATACCAAGTCTTGATCAAAATTAATTTGAAAATTATTATGTTCTTCAAAACCATCTTCAAAAGTATCTGTTTTGGCCTGTTGCGGTCGACCGAACGGTCAACCGGCTCTGTTTCAGGTCAGAACGGTCGACCAGGTGGTCGACCGCACTTCTGACCGTTTGGGTGTGTGCATGTGTGCACGATACCCGGTCGACCGGGTGGTCGACCGGACCCCATGTCGGTCGACCGAGCTTCGGCCGACTGAAAGCACTTAAATCTCTGTATGGGACGGTCGACTGGGCGGTCGACCGTGGGCTGGCAACGGTCAAAAGTTTTTGAAAACCAGTCGACTGGCTGGTCGACCGTGAGCTATATTTCAGCCCAAACGGCTAGTTTTTTAAACACGTTTTAAAATGTGCTTTTCTTCTCTAAATGATTTTTAGGGCTGGATTTAGGTTTAAACTTTCCTAGTTATTCAGTATAATAGTTTATCTTTTAATCCCTACCTTTATCCTATAAATAGGGATGATTAGAGTTGAAGAGATTACAACAATCTTTTGCAAAAGAAATCAAGTTTAAGTCTTCAAAAAGAAGTTTTTGCTCTCAGTTTTAGTGCTCAAAATTCTCTCTTTTCTCTGAAGTTTTTGATTCAAAACTCTCTTCAATTTTGTTTTCTTTTTCACTTACAAAACTTGAGCTTCAATCCTACACATTATTCTCTAGGGTTTTTGTAAGGAAAAAGTTTTTTTCAAAAGAGGGTTTGTGGTCTTTTGGTCACCAAGATATTCTTGTATTTGTGGCTCCACTACCTCTGGACTAGAGGAGTGTGATAGAGGAGTTGGTGCTCCCTTGTGGTTGTAATTCTTTGTGAAAGTTATAGTGGTTCTTAAATCCTTCTGGGTGAAGGCGGGGACGTAGAGCTGGGTGCTCGAACCTCGAAACAAATCTCAGTGTTTGCGATTGATTTATTTGTGTCATTTACTTGCTTTCTATTCATTGCTATATTGTCGATCAATACTCATACAATAAGATTGCATTGCGCACCTCAAACTCTTATCTAGAGGAATCACGATGAAGGAGTTCAGAGCCCTTCACGGGGTATTCGGCTTCTAATCTTATTTCGGATGATCGTTGCATCATAACATTTTAAATTTGTGCATTGGTTAGCATTATCACCTATTCACCCCCGTCTAGGTGATTTCAAAATATGTGTACGATCACACCCCCACACCTATCTTTTGCTCGTCCTCGAGCAAAATAACAAAACTAAACCAAAAATTATTAGACCATTTTCGCAGGTCACGCGATTGCACTGAGCTTGTGCAACAAGCCGTTAAACCTCTAGGTTACACCTAGAGGACGAGTTTTGTCTCGTGAGAATTTTCAGTAGATTGCACGCACAAAATCCATAAAGAAAGAGAAAAATGTTAGTATTTTGAAAACACATTTTGAAAGAAAAAATATTTGGAATATTATTGTAAGTTTTACGTAATCTATAAGTTACAGGAAAACCAAATTTTACATTCCTAAACTTAGTCTCTATTTAAAAATTTGTTATCAATCAAAGTAAGGAGTCAAATTGTACTTCTCATCTAGTCTATTACATTACCCTAAGTCATATGCACCTTGTGACTGTGAAAATTTTGACTAAGAGTTCTTTAACTCTTATGCCTCATTATATATATATATATATATATATATATATATATATATATATATATATATATATATATATATATATATATATATATATATATAGTGGTATTATTCCTTAGTTCATTAGGCTTTCTAATCTGCCCATGTAACGAGCCTTAAATCGATGACTCCCAAACCAAACGATCTTAGGGCACTGGGTGAGAAAACACCCCACGGACTTAAGGACTCGAGCAAATAAGGTCACAAAATTAAGGATTTTATTATATGAACTACTTTTAGGCGTGAATACTTATGCTTTATTAGGCACAAATACCCAGCTTAATCAGAGGATTTTTATATATATATTTTTTTTCTCAAACTTATCTAATCATCTTTCGCATAAATACTAAGACTTGCTTAGGCCAAAGCACCTAGCTAATCAATAATTAGATTTGTTTATCTTATATTTTTTCTTTTTTCTTTTTATTTTGTTTTAATTTTTTTCAAAGGCATAAGAATCTTTGTTTTTGAACCCTAAGTGTGTAAGTGTATGAAGGGTGCATTTTCATCAAGGTAAGATCAAGACTAAATTACTTTGATAAATTATCTTCCTAAGCCTAAAAATCAAACAAATAATCTTATTTTGACCAAGTATAAGAAATCCTAATTTTGATTTTCCTATTCCTTAAAATTAACTAAATTTTTTACAAAACATATGTCAAAATATAGTTTCTATTTTCAATCTTAATTTCTTACAAAAAATATGTCAAAATATTGTTTCTATTTTCAAAAAGTTTTTTAAAAGTAAAGAAAATGTTAAATTTTTTTATTTTTTAATAAAAAGAAAAACCTCAGTTATGTTAGAACCCTCCCCCACACCTATCTCATGCATTGTCCTCAATGTATGAATTAATGCATAGATGCATGAAAAAGAAGACAGGGTAGGAAAATACTACCTTAAGGTGGTGGTTCCGGAGCTGGTCTGATTGGTCCACAAAATGCGGCCCAATCGACTTTGCATAGAGTTTGGAGGAACCCACCAGAAATCTCTCTAATATAACCCACTAAAATGATGTATTCATGAAGGATTTTTATTAAAAATTTGACTCCATCTAATTTTCAAATTCCATAATCAATTTCGGAGTCAATTTTGTCAACCACCTGTCCTAAAACGGAGTGTGAAAAGATAGAAGGATTGACTTGGACTTAGGAAGTAAGGAAACTAATACCGACTCAAGAAAGTGATTTAAGTCAAGTAAAGGTTCAGGAGTCGAGATTGGTTCAGGAAGTGGCTCCAAATCAAGAAGTTGAAACTCAAGTCCAAATTCATTTTCCCACAATGGAATGTGACTTAATATTGGTGATTCAAGTTCAAGAATGACAGGTGTGGGAATCAAAACTGACTCTAAAATATTACTCAAATCGGGTAACAAAATAGGAGTCAATATTGATTCGAAAATTTGAACTGGATCACAAATTTGAGAATCTAGGTCACATTTCTTATTGAGTTCAATTTCATAAAAATGAGAACTTGCCAATTTGTCAATGGGACTTTCAAAAGTGTGAAATTGGTCAAGTTCAATAAAATGATCATCACAGATGGGCGATTCAATTTCAGTATGAATTGGCACGGGCTCCAATGTTGACTCAGAAAAAAGATTAAAATCAAGTGAAGACACCAGAGTCATAATTGAATAAGAAAGTAGAATTGAATCACTAAGTTGAGGTTCATGATCATATTCATTCTCAAGTTCAATTTCAGGAAAGGGATAACTTGCCAAACTGTCAATGTCACATTCAAAATTTGGAGTTTGGGCAAGTTCAAATGATTGTGCTGAAATGGAACCTTGTTTTCTAAAATAACATGACTCTTCAGCTCTAATAGAATGTTAGGGACATCAGAACTGGCCAAACGATGAGAACGTAGAGTTTGGACCATCATATCTATGTCATGATTATGAGCGTTTTGAGCCTGAGTCATGGCTTCAAGCATCTTTCATAGTTGATTGGTTCATCTTTTTGTTGCAATTGGTCTTGAAAAGATGAAGTGTTATTTTGGAATTGGTGGTGATATTGTGAGTCCATCAGATTTTGTGATTGTTGTTTGGACTCACGCATACTCATTTTCATTGATGGTTTTCTATTTTGGACTGGTGGAATTGAGTATGAATCTTGAAAATATTGTGGACAAGGTGGATAAGGAGGACAAGTTGGTTGAAAATTGGACTCGGGGGAGGTGAATCCCTATTAACTCTGTGAAGAGTTAAAATTATTCTGAAAATTATGGTTATAAGATTGAGGACATGGGTTATATTGATTCGGATAAGACCAATCCGGTACACTATGTTGGTTAAAGTTATGATATGTCGGATTGGTAACATCCGAAAAAGAGGTGTAATATGGATTACCATTACAATTGAAAAAATTATTATTATAAGCCATATCACACAATAAAACACAAACAAATAAGCGAACAAAGGAAAGAAAAAAATTCTAAACTAAGTTAGGGTAGACCTTGACCTAGACGACTCCTAACTGGTTAGACTGTTCACGGGAGGTATTGATTGAGCTTGAACCTGCACAAAAATACAGTATCTCAGAACTTCAAAATAGAGATGTGCAAGTTCTCAATTCTACCGCGATAGCAAGTGGCTATGCGGGTTGTGATCCACAAGGAGGGACTAGCGATGGAAGCTTTTTAGTAAGTCTTCTTTTAAGATACAAAGTTTGGTTAAAGTTCTTCTTTGGTTCTTAAAAAGAAAAGAGAAAAAGAGTTATAGTTAAGTTAGAAAGAAAGCGATAGATGGAGAAGGTGGAGAAAAATGAAAAATGATTATTTATAAAGAAATGAAAAAGGAGTGATGAAAGAAGTGGGTGTTGGTGATCTAAACTAAAGAAATAAAAGAAAGAAAGAAGATTAAAGAAATACTTACCTAGTTTGGTTGATGACTTACCTGGAACCCTTGCATGTTCTACCTTGCTTCGGAGGCGTGCAACGCATAAGCCATAGGATCGAGCTCAGTCCCCAGTCGCATTACATCATCAAGATGAACAAGAATGAAATGATATAGAGTCTTGAGGAGGAGAACATCATCATGAATTATCGTTAGCACTCACACAAACATTGTTATACTAATGCTTCTGGTTTCACTTGCATGCTCAACAAAACCAAAAGAGGTAAAATAGAAAGAAGAAGAAGAAAACAAAAGTAAAGACAAATATAAAAAAATTACCTTTTATTGCTTGCAGAAATGATGGAAGAAAGGAGGAGGGTACATCGGTGTTACTCTCAACATTAGCCTCTCTCTCTTACTTACATGAATCTCAATCTAACCAAAGCTTATATACAAATTAAAATTACATGAAAAGAAAACAAAAATCTATACTACAAAGAGTGAAAAACTGGACTAATTCCTATCTCTGCATGGTCGTCCCCTGGAGGCTCTGAAAATCCCAGTATTTATAGGCAAAACCCAACCTACAGGATCATATGAAGATAGGGGGAGCAAACGCTCCCCCTAACTCTCCAATAGAGCCGCGAAAACGCGGCTTTGGCCGCGTTTTCACGGCCAGGGTATGGCTAGGTGGCCACACCCTGTTGGTGGTGCTCCCCGGTTTCTTGATTTGTAATTATCTTTATTTGGATTTGCAGTTTATGTCCGGAATTTTGACGAAATGACTTTTGATCCTTGGCTTCAACCGATCGATTCAGGGAGGATTCTTCTCAACCGGTTTTCAACCTCTCTGATATGCCAAGATTTAGCCCTGATTCCTTGATTTCGAATTTATTCTGAATTAAGTCAGGATTTGGTGGGCTTTTGGGCTCATTTCTCTTCACTCTTCTTTAAGAATGGGCCTGCAAATAAATTAAACATTTAATTAGGAAAATGCAGAGTTTATTCTATAATAAGTAGGAGAATATGATATTAAATGTGCACTATTAGTGACCAATCTGGTATAATGCAGACTTTGACCACAAGCTAATCAGCCAGGTCAGGGCAAGATTGGTGGGAGGTTATCCGTCAAAGACGTTCCTTCATTAAGTAACCACTAACCTTCAGGCTTTCGGCCCTTAATCCCCTTCCTAAATACTGATTTGACAGGAGTCAAATTCCAACACCTTTCCCCTTAATATAATCTCTTAATTGAGTCCAAGATGTCCCTAGGGCCAACGTCTACTCATTTTTAATTAGGTTTGGGTTAGTGAGTGGGGAGATTGTTTTTGGGCTAAGGGAGGGTAATGACTTCCCCACCTTATCTTGTTTATAGGACAAGCCCTTAAATCAATTTAGTGCAGTGTACAAGTATATAGAAAAAAGTAAAACTCAAGCAATATTTCATACAAGAATGAACCTTATACTAAATGCTATGCACACATACCTTGGCTCTAACACTCTTCAACAGTATAAAGAAAATGTAATGAAATAGACACGTGCCTAAATGCAAAGTCTAAATCATTTTTTAGCATTTACAATCAACTTTTTACTGTTGTGTTAGAAATATATATACAGTGAGTCAAACAAAGAAATAAATGTTACAGATATTTAAAATACGCAACTGCAGAAAATACATGTTAGTAGTTCACTCAGTTTGTCATAGGACTGTAGCAAATTTGAGGGCTTCTTGGCTCTGCTTTCTTAAGCAGAGTCCAAGGCTACTTATGTGTCCACTGTAGCAAGAATTCCTTGTTGTTAAATCTGTACAAAAATAAAGAAGAAAGAAAATCAAAAATGTAAACTTTAAAGAGAATTACTTACCGTCCCTCCCCGACAATGGCGCCAAAAATTAATTGCTAAAATCAAAGAACAATCAAAGAGTTAAGAAATTACCGTGTAGCTTGTGGCTAACGAGTCGTCTCCACGAGGAGGATGCGATGAAAGCTTTTCGGTGTTTCGTTTAATAACAAAGAATTGTGCTCATTTTTTAATTGAAAAGAGAATGGAAAGAAGGAGATGATTAAAGAGAAATTGCAACTTTAGAGAAGGCTTTAGAGAAGGTGATTTAAAAAGCTCAAAAATTATTTGGTTGATTTTAATAAAGAAGAAAATTTAGGCTCACTGTCTCACTACTTAACTGTTTATTCTTCTATTGAAATCCTTAGTGCCTCAGCTTGATCATAGGCCAAACTTAAGGTTGACTTTAGAAAGTTTGAAGTAAAGCATATAAGATGGTTGAAAAAGTTCACTCTTTTCTTTAAGAAACTGTTTTGAGTCGAATGTTAAATCATCAAGAAGTCAAGTATGAGATAAAAACAAGTTCAAGAGACGTTCTTAAAAGGAGTAAGAGTTTAAAAATCCAAACCCATCCTCATGTGCCTTCAAGAACACTTTCAAGAAGAAAGACTTTAAGTTAGGCATGCAAATGATTTATTGGGTCTTTTTCATTAAAATCAGAAGAGAAGAAGAATTGAAGAGAGGTACAATGTGAGCCCAGAAAATCGATTTAGCTACTGATGGAAGACAAAAAAAAATGCAAATAAATAATGCAAGACATACCGCAATTGAGTGGAAGAAAAAGTAGCTCGATTCTTATATTGATGTCACTTCAATCTTCAAGTACAAGCACTCAATTCCTCTCTCTCACATGTCTCTGTACTGAACTACAAATTGCAAAACAAAAATACAACTTTTGTACTATCTAACAAGGAGCCTAAACCTTAAGGTATAAACAAAAATTCTAATCCTAGTCTTTTCTCCTTTTTGCTCTGTTGAAACAAGTATTTATATGGAAAAACCAGGGGGGAGATCCTGAGAAGATTGGGGGAGCAAACGCTCCCCCAACAGACACAACAAAGCCACAGAAATGAGGCTAGGACTGCGTTTCCACGGCCCTGGTATGGCCAGTTGGCCACACCCAATTGGGTGGCTCTCCTGATTTGGTGATTCTCCTGTATCTTCTTCTGGTTTTCTCGTTTCTGCTCTAGGATTTGATGAAACAGCCTTTGATTATCGGCTTCAACCATTTGATTTGGGAGGATTTTTTTCAACCAGTTTTTAACCTCTCTGATATGCCAAGATTTTGCCCTGATTCCTTGATTTCGAATTTATTCTGAATTAAATCAGAATTTGGTAGGCTTTTGGGCTTGTTTATCTTTCCTTTCTTTTAGCAATTGGGCCTACATTAAACAAAGAAGAAGAAGACTTATTAATAGGATTCATTAGCTAAAAAGTATGGTAAGGTGACAATGTATATGCAAAATATGTGACTGATCAACAGCGATCTACTAAATCGAGTAACAATGAAGAAAAAGAGAAATTTTGCATTGACTGTCACTCTCAATACAATTTTCTCTGAAGAAGATTACATTCAATGTCACTCTAAATACAATTATTCTTCTCCTTCTCTCGTGAAACTATCGCTAAACTAAGCTATAGATCATAAAATTACATTAAAAAAAGAAAAACCTAAGATAAACTATAAATAAAACCTGAACCTAGTTCTCTATCAGAGTGGTGCCCTTTTGCCTTTAGAAAAGCAATCATTATTAGGAGAAATGGGATAAGAGAGAACGTACGAAGATAGGGGAGCAAACGCTCCCCCAAATTCATCTAGATTGTCGCAGATCCGCGGCTCAGCCTGGATCTGGCCAGGGGGCTAGATCAGAGACTCATGTGGCTGTGATGCTCTAATATCTCCTTTTTTCATTGGTTTTTTTGTTTGTTTTCTGGATTGGTGATATCCTGTTGATTCTTCAAGTTAACCAAGTGGATTATAGAAATCTGAATTTAACCAGTTTTCATTTAATGTTATCTTCTCTTATTTGCTCTAATCTACACTTATTAAATAATCTATCTGAATCATTAATTTTGATTTAAGCTCATTTAAATCTGAATTTAAGTGGGCTTTTGGGCTCGTTTTCTCTTCCATCTTCATTATGATGGCATGCACATCATATAGACAAAAAATAAGATTAAAAATAGAGTTTATTATAAAATAAATATGGTAATGTGACAATAAATATGCAATATCAGTGACCGATTGCACCCCACACCTATCTTTTGCTCATCCATGAGTAAAACAAATAAAAAATTAAACAGAGCTAACTTAATCTAACTCACTTTCGTAAGAATCATGGCTGCACTTAGCACGTGCAACAAGCCGTTAATCCTCTAGATTATCCCTAGAAAGATGAGTATTGTCTCGTGAGGCTTTTCAGTGAATTACACCTATAAAATCTATAAAGAAAGAGAAACAAAGTGTTAGTATTTTAAAAACACATTTTGGAAGAGCAAACATATCTGAAGTAATTATTAAAAAATTTAAGTAATCTATAAGTCATAGGGATACCAAACTATTCATTCCTAAACTTAGTCTCTATTCAAAAACTTGTTATTAATCAAGGTAAGGATTAAAACTGAATTTCTCATCTAGTCTTTTATTTTACCCTAAGTCATATGTACCTTTGTAACCGTGAATTTTGACTAAGGATTTTTTCACTCCAACTCTTATGCCTTATTTTTACATATTATGACGGTAATATCTCTTAACTCTATTAGGCTTTCTAATTCACCCATGTAATGAGCTTTTAGTCAGTGACTCCCAAACCTGACGGTCTTAGGGTACCAAGAGAGAAAACACCCAAGGACTTAAGGACACGAGCAAACAAGACCACAAAACTAAAGTTTTTATTTATAATATGGATCACTTTTAAGCATAAATATTTATGTTTTATTAGGCACAAATACCCAACTTAATCAGAAGATTTTTGATATATATATATATATATATATATATATATATATATATATATTCTCCTTTTTTTTTACAAGGCATAAGAATTTTTATTTTAGAACCCTAAGTGTGTAAGTGTATAAAGTATGCATATTTCATCATGTAAAAATCAAGGCTAAATTACTTTTCTAATTTTTCTTCCTAACCCTAGAAATCAAACAAATAATATTATTTTGTTCAAGTGCAACTAATCCCAATTATGATTCTCATATTCCTTAAAATTAACTTAATTTCTTACAAAAATGGGTCAAAATATTGTTTCTTTTTTTAAAAAGTTTTTAAAAGAAAAGAAAAGGTGTATATATATATATATATATGTATATATATATATATATATATATATATATATATATATATATATATATATATAAAAATAAAAGAAACTCTATGTTATGTTAGAACCCTCCCCCACACTTATCTTATGCATTGTCCTCAATGTATGAATGAATGCATATATGCATTAAAAAGAAGAAATAAAAGGAAAAATGTTATGTCAAGGTGGTGGTTTCGGTGGTAATCAAATTGGGCCAAGCGTTGCTGCCAAATTTAAGCAATATAGAGTTTTAAGGAGCCCACCTTTGACGACCTCTTTTCGATTTACAATTTTATTATCCCCAATGTAATTAGGATCATGCAAGATCCTAACATTAAAGTTATCCCGATTTGTAACTAATTTTGAAATATCATCTCTGAGTCATTATGGTCTATATCTTAGTCCAACAATAGAATGCGACTTGGTGAAATAGTTGATTTGGACTTAAGAGTGAAAGGTTCGATAACCAATACTGACTCAAGAAAATTAAGTTTAGGTTCGAGAGTTAGATTTGGTTCAAAAGTTGGGTCCAAATCAAGGAATTGAAATTCACATTCTTTTCCCATCAATGAAATGTGACTTTCCAAAATTGGTGGTTCAATTTCAAGCTCTATGGGTACATGAATCAATGTTGGCTCGGGAATTGGGTCCAAATCGGATAAGGATACCAGAGTCAACATTAATATAAAAATTGGAATTGAATCACAAAGTTGGGGATCGGGGTCACATTCATATTCAATTTCAATTTTCTTGAAATAAAAACTTGCCAATTTGTCCAAGGTTTAGAATTGGTCAAGTTCAATATGTTGTGGTAGAATTGAATCTTGGTTAAAGTCTCCAAGACACTATAATTCTTGGTTCCTATCAATATGGCTAGAAAAAATCGGAATGGTCAATAATGTATTAGGTAGAGTCTCCTCATTCCTATCATTTATTGAGTTGAACAATTGATTTATTTCTACTTCGGCCTTATTGATGGATTGGTTGAAATCATTTTGGCATTGAACTATGGTTTCTATACTATTATCCAAGTCAATCGGTTCTTCTTCTTGTTGCGGTGAGACTGGAAAAATAGAGTAAGGATCTTGGACTTGAAAATTTTCTGTGAGTATTGAGTCTGTTGTGATTTGGAATTGTCGTCTGGACTCAAAGAAGGCTTCTAGACTTTTTTCTAATTAGGTTTTTCTTCTATAAGTTGATCTTGGTATATGAAGCTAGTTGTTGGTAAGGTGGTTAACTATATGACTCGAGGGAGTTGTATCCCCACTGATTCGGTGAAGAGGAGAATGATGATTGTCCCAACCTTATTCATAATATTGGGACTGGGGTATATATTGATTCATATAAAACCAATCCGGCATACTTAGTTGGTTAAAGTTATGAAATGTCAGGTTGATGATTTCAAGGTCAAAAGAGGTCGGGGTGAAGTATGGATCATTGTATGCATTGGAAAAATTATAATTATAATCCATATCGCACAAAAAATATCAAAATTAAAAACAAACAAACAAATAATAAAAGAAAGAAAAATCTAGCTTAAGTTAGGGTAGACCTTAGACCTAAACAACTCCTAATTGGTTAACTATTACGGAGGGTGTATTGCAGCAATATGACCAGAAGTTAATCGGTCAGGTAGGGGAAAGATCAGTAGGAGATATCATGCCTAAGCAGCGGGCCTAATTATACCAAACCATTGGCCTTTGAGGTTTCGCCTCTCAATCTTCAACTTTGGACACCAATTTGACTAGAGTCAAACTCTAACAAGGGTCATCTCCTATTGAGTTCAAGATGTCCGTAGGACCAATATCTACTCAATTTTAAGTTAGAATTGGGTTGTGAGTGAGGAGATGATTTTCGAGTTAAGGAAGGGTAATGACTTCCCCACCTTATCTTATTTAAAGACAATCCCTTAATTTGTTTTAATGCGCGTGTACATGTATATATAACACTCAAGCAATAAATTATACAAGTGTGTTTCCTATGTTACATGCAATACACACATATCTTTGCTCCAGCACTCCTCAACAATAATGTAAATGTAAACGTAATTAGACGAATTCCCTAAATGCAAAGCCTAAACTTTTTTTAAGCAATTACAATCACAAGTTACTGTTGAGATTAAAACAGTGTGCAAATCAACTTAAATAGGAAAAATAAACACTGTAGAAGACTGAGAATTAAAATTCAAGCTGAAATCACCTAGAGGGGGGTGAATAGGTGATAATGCTAATCTAATGAACTAAATGCGGAATTTAAAACTAATTACAACAACACTTAATACAACCAACGAGTGTAGCCGAATTCCCGGTGAAGGGCTCTGGACTAACTCCTCTTGATTCCTCTAAATAAGAGTTGAGGCGCTATGTAAAGCTCTCGTGGTTAAGTATAAGTGAGGCACACAAACACACAAGCATGTATATGATATAGCAATATGAAACAATGCACAAAGTAAAGAGAGAGAAAGTAAGAGTCAATGGATCAGGCGCAAACAACAAGATTTGTTTCGAGGTTCAAGTACCCAGCTCTACATCCCCGTTTTCACCCAGAAGGATTTCGAATCCACTAGCTTGTCTACATAGGACTCCCACACAGGGAACCTCCACCGAGGATTTGGGGTAATACAATAACTAGGAGTACCCAACTCCTCTCTTTACAACCACAACCTCTCACTAGAGGCTAAGCACCAAGCCAACAAAACTATCACCTCACAACTTGAGGGATAAGCACAAAGCTAAATAAGGATCACCTTACAACTTGAGGGATACAACCCAATTGCACAACCTCCTCAACACTATGAGGGAAAGGCACAAAGCCAAGCAATAATTAGGGTTTACAACTTGGTGATCAAAAGATCACAAACCAATCTCTTTTTCTCACAAACACAAGGATCCTATAGATAGGATAGAATGAAGCTCAAGTGTGTGAAAAACTAAAGGAATGGAAAACAAATTACTCAAAGAAAATCCTTGGGAAAAACTGAAATGAAGATAAAGAAGTTGAATCAAAACACTTTTCCCAAAAATACTTTTCTTTGATTTTCCAAACCCTAGAAAAACACCAAATAGATTGTAAAGATTTGAGCCCAAAAACTTCTTTTTGATTGCTGTAAAAACACTGGTAAGATCAGAAATTTTGCTCTCTAAAAACTTGTTAAAAACTATTAAGTTAAAACCCAATTTATAGCTTCTTCAAAGAACTAGCCGTTGCAGCCAAATATGGTCATATTTGACCATCCGGTCGACCGCCTGGTCGACCGGCCAACGGTCTAAATTTGACCGTTAGCGACTGCCGGTCGACCGCGCCCAGAACCAGAGAGCAACGGCTCTCTGGCTGGTCGACCACCCGGTCGATCAGAGCAACCCGAGAGTGGGTTGTTTTCAGTTGGTCGACCGCTCGGTCGACCGGCTCAATGGGCTGACTGCGTGCACGTATCTGTGCACGTCCGGTCGACCGCTCCGATCGACCGGCTACTGGTCCGGTCGACCGTGCGGTCGACCGCCAGAGCCTGGCAGTTCAGTTTAAAGGATTGAAAACTTAGGTTTTAATTTTCCAATTAAATCCCATAAAATCTCCAAAAATTCACAAAAATAGTTTTACATAATACAATGATATACAAACTTGTGTGAAAAATTTTAACACAAATTTTAAACTTTTTGAACCATTTTTGTATTATGAAAATTTTGCCGAAAACTAAAAACCGTATTTTCTAAAACTTGGATTTTTCAAATGAAAATTCTTTTTGTCCAAAACTCATCCAAATACAAAAACATGATATTTAAACAACTTTAAGTATGTTGTATATGGATATAATCCAATATACACTAAAAATATATATATATCATTGTTTTTGACAATAGATCTGAAAATATGTTTTGTTCCAAATATATGAATAGGTATATCAATTTAAGTTTGCTTAAATAGTTGAAGCATAGATGTATATATAGAACATATCTAATATACATTTAAACCATGTAAACTTGTATTGATACTTAGCTATTCATAAAAACCAAGATCGGTTAAGCCAAAAACCGAAAACCGAATCCAAAACATGAAACGTGTGTGTGTTGTGAACTTGAGCATATCACACTATTCTAATCTTTACAAATGGATCTAAACACAAAACTAAACTAGGTACCGAAGTCTTCTTGATGAACACGTCATTAAGCCGACTCGATCCAAACTCGATCCAAACCGTGATTCACCGAGCTTGACTCCAATGAGTGCTATATATGATCTTGTCGCTCGGGCTCTTGAATCACCATGTGAATAGCTCCAAAACACCTTTGTTGAAGCTAGTCACCTACTAACATCTTGATTAGAGATCTGAAACTAAAATCACAAGATTATTAGTACACATAACTACATGAGTTAATCATCATCAAAACTAGAGTGGAAGACCTCTGGGCCAACAATCTCCCCCTTTTTGATGATGACAAAACTCATGGAGTTATATATGCATGGATTAAAATTAAGCTTCAAAGAAGCTCCCCCTTAACTCATGCATAGGAATAAATAATAAATATATGCAATGAATATCAAACATGAAAATGCATAGACATGCATAAACAAGATGCCAAATACAAAAACATGCTCTTGATACCAAACATGAAATGCATCATGCATAAAACGTGCTCTTGATACCAATAAAAACATGCTCTTGATACCAAATACAAAAACATGCTCTTAAATAATGCTATTGATACCAATTAAAACAAGCTCTTGAAACCAATAAAAATCAAACTAACTAAACTATATTCTTAAAACAAACACTCTTGATACCAATACTGATATCAATATAAAAAACATGCATAGTCATAGAAACATGCATATAAACTCAAATAATCAATATAAAAAAAACATGCATAGTCATTGAAACATGCATATAAACTCAAATAATTCTCTCCTTTTTGTCAATCATCAACAAAGGGGTCCAAATAAATAGTCCAACTTGATACCTATTAAAACATAGCAATATGAGTGAACCATGATTGAAAGATAATCAATATAAAAATTCTTGTCATGAATGATACCAATTGAAAGAAATAAATCAATAGTACCAATTGAAAGTAAGCAAAATCTTGATACCAATAGTGAGTAAACAAATAAGCATCTTGATACCAATTTTACTAATTGAAAGTATTTTTCCTTTTAAACATATTATATCAAATTTAAAAAAAACAATATTCATTTTTCAATCACATTTTTCATCATAAAGGAGGAGAGTGAAAATCAAATGTAAACAAAATACCAATTGAAAGATAAAATACGAATTTTCTCCCCCTTTATGAAATACCAAATAAAATAATGCATAAGCTTGTATAAGTACCAATTGAAAACTTAATCAAATTGAAATATGATAGTCATTAAAACTCAAGCTTAGCAAAACCAAAATTTGTGATATTTTTGAGCACAAATAAAACATATATATGTATGAAAAATTAGATATCAATCGAAATTGATACCATTTGAAGTGAAAGCATACATACAAAAAGATATATGAGTATATAAGAAATGTCAATATTGATACCAATTGAAAAAGTCCAATGATATCAAATTAAAATAATAATAATATCAAGTGTATACCTCATATTACCTACCACCCATTTCATGCTCAAGTTTAAAATAATTTTCACTATAAAGCATACAAGGCATGGTCTCCCAACCAACCGCCCTTGGAAGGTAGGGTTTTCAAAGATAGGTTTGAAAAATATAGTATGTTTGAAAACTCTACCATAACGAAGAATACCGCAACTAGTTAAATGAAAAACTTGAAAACTAGTACGAAATCCTTCAAGTAAGGAATAAAACAAAATTATATTTCATGAAACACATGTAAATCACATGGTCACTAAACACTCAAAGTCCATAAAGCTCATATCATGCTCATGAAAACAAAGTCATGAGAAAACAATAAGTAGGTGAGTGCACAAGGTATATGTGAAAACATATAATCATAAAAATAGACATTCAGGCTCTAAGTTCCTCAATACATGAAAATCATAAAAACTAAATTTTCATTAAAAAATAATATATACTTCAAGGCATATGTATGTCTTATACAAACTAAAGTATACATACATATCCAAATATAAACGAGTTCACAAATGTATTTGCATGAAGGCACGTGGCTCAAAAGATGTATATGCATAATCAATAGTTTGGACAAGATGGACATATACATGAAGTTAAACATATGAATCATAAAACATGTCAAAAATGGGGAATACAAGTTAAAATGCAGGAATTATCAAAACTAGACTATACTAGCACATCTAATGGGTTCAAATAAGCGTTAAAGCACAAACATATAATGATCTATTTGTGGCCCACTATATGTACAAGTATATATCATAGTTTTAATGAAAACTAACATTTAAACATATATTCAAAATTTGAAGCATAAAACGAGACATAAATCAACATGATAATTATAAAAATGATCATTATGTAAATCCACATGCTATTAGACCTATGATATACATAATAGCTAAACAATGGTGAGAACACAACATATGGGTCCATATAAACATTGGTGACTTCAAAAGCTATACATGCATGTCAATGATCTAAGAATCATGGCATTTAACATAATAAACTATAAACATTAAAACATGAAGCATCAAAACAAAACAAAAATTATAAACATACATATGGTCATTATGTATATGCATGTGCAATAGATCTAGGACATACATATTAGTTAAAAACAAAGTGAGAACACATAGATATAGATCCATATTAAACATGGGTGTCTCAAATAATTAAACATGTATATCACTAATCTAAGTCACATGGCATAATCATAATAATCAATAAAACAAGACATGCTATAAATTGATGAACATGAAAAGCATGCAAATATAAACGGGAGTTAGAGATTGATACCAAAACTGATGAAGGCACCTCTCTAGTTCTCCAAAACAAGGTGGTCTTCCCACCAAACTTCCCATGAAAGTGATGCATCCAAATAATCCTCATGAAGCACGGAACGCGTCCACCTCAAGGCACCAATACTCTCACGTCATGTGAGAGCCCACACCTACATCAAATACAATAGGAGTGGTCTTTGGTACCCACACTCTTTTGGGTCCATGGAGGTTAGTACCTTTTCTAACCCAAACAAATTTAGTTGCTAAATTTGAATCATGTAAACATCATAGCAAAATTTAGCAAGGTGGCCCTTACGTCCACAATGTGTACAAGTGTACACATGAGCATACATGTGATGGGTGTGATAGTGAGGAGCATGTGTATGCCGTGTATGGTGTGCATGCATAATAGGAACTTGTTTCTTTCGAAACAAAGATTCCAACCGTGTATGATTCATGGCACAATGGCTCAAAGTGGAGCCCAAACAATTCACACTTTTCTTCAAATCATTTATATCATTTTCAATACTAGAAGATAAAGTGGAGCATGCAATAAGTGTGCTAGGTGAGGCTACACTAGTATGGCAAACATGTGAATCTATATCATTTTGCAGAGATTTATTTTTATTTAACACTAAATCTAATTCTTTTGAAATAAACTCAATTTCATTTTTCAAAGAATGATTGTCCTTTAAAATAAAATCTAATTTTGAAGATAAGACCTCATTGTTTTTCACAACATCATCACAATCATTTTTACTTTTCAAAAATTCATTTTCCTTTATGGCAAGGTCTAGTTGAGATTTAAGTGAGTCACGTTCACTACAAATCTCTTCCTTCTCTTGTAAAATCAAATCAAAATTTGAACACAAATCCTTATATTCTTCTTTTAGTTCAAAATTCTTCTTTTTCAAAAGATCATGTTTTTCCAAAAAAATTTCAAACTTTGTAGCAAGTTCCATATTTAAGGTTTGTACTTCTAAACACCCATAGCAATAGGAACTAGTGCTAGCATCTAGTTGAGTTTCCGATTGTACCTCAAGGGAGTCATTCCCTTGGACTATGAGGCAACGCTCGTCGTACTTGTCTCTCCTAGATCTCCTAATCTTATCGATGATCTTTGGTAGCTCGGGAGAAGTTAAAATGCTCCACACTGCAAAAGCTGAATCATAGTGAGCAAACACATGTAATAAATCTTTATCAAGAGATGCTCTAAGTGCTTTAAGGGCTAATGCATTGGCCTTTTTATGTTTGCTATCATTGGGGTAGGATTCCTTGGTAATGGCTTGATAAACTTTATATCCTAATGCTTTCAAATGACAACTCATCTTGGCCTTCCAAATATCAAGTCTATAAATATCAAACATAGGAGGGCTATCCATGAGTGCAAAATATATGTGTGCAAGTGCAAATGCAAATGATAGATTAACAAACTAAGATGTCACTCCTAGGTGGTTAAACCTAATATCAGGAGCGTAGGCTCTGATACCAATTGAAATCACCTAGAGGGGGGGGTGAATAGGTGATAATGCTAATCTAATGAACTAAATGCGAAATTTAAAAACTAATTACAACAACACTTAATACAACCAACGAGTGTAGCCGAATCCCGGTGAAGGGCTCTGGACTAACTCCTCTTGATTCCTCTGAATAAGAGTTGAGGCACTATGTAAAGCTCTCGTGGTTAAGTATAAGTGAGGCACACAAACACACAAGCATGTATATGATATAGCAATATGAAACAATGCACAAAGTAAAGAGAGAGAAAGTAAGAGTCAATGGATCAAGCGCAAACAACAAGATCTGTTTCGAGGTTCGAGCACCCAGCTCTACATCCCCGCCTTCACCCAGAAGGATTTCGAATCCACTAGCTTATCCACATAGGACTCCCACACAGGGAACCTCCACCGAGGATTTGGGGCAATACAATAACTAGGAGTACCCAACTTCTCTCTTTACAACCACAACCTCTCACTAGAGGCTAAGCACCAAGCCAACAAAACTATAACCTCACAACTTGAGGGATAAGCACAAAGCTAAACAAGGATCACCTTACAACTTGAGGGATACAACCCAATTGTATAACCTCCTCAACACTATGAGGGAAAGGCACAGAGCCAAGCATTAATTAAGGTTTACAACTTGGTGATCAAAAGATCACAAACCAATCTCTTTTTCTCACAAACACAAGGATCCTATAAATAGGATAGAATGAAGCTCAAGTGTGTGAAAAACTAAAGGAATGGAAAACAAATTACTCAAAGAAAATCCTTAGGAAAAACTAAAATCAAGATAAAGTAGTTGAATCAAAAACACTTTTCCCAAAAACACTTTTCTTTGATTTTTCAAACCCTAGAAAAACACCAAATAGATTGTAAAGATTTGAGCCCAAAAACTTCTTTTTGATTGCTATAAAAACACTGGTAAGATCAGAAATTTTGCTCTCTAAAAACTTGTTAAAAACTATTAAGATAAAACCCAATTTATAGCTTCTTCAAAGAACTAGCCGTTGCAGCCAAATATGGTCATACCGGCCAACGGTCTAAATTTGACCGTTAGCAACTGCCGGTCGACCGCCCGGTCGACCGCGCCCAGAACCAGAGAGCAACGGCTCTCTGGCCGGTTGACCGCCTGGTCGACCGGAGCAACCCGAGAGTGGGTTGCTTTCAGTCGGTCGACCGCTCGGTCGACCGGCTCAATGGGCTGACTGCGTGCACGTATCTGCGCACATCCGGTCGACTACTCCGGTCGACCGGCTACTGGTCCGTTCAACCGTGCGGTCGACCGTCAGAGCCTGGCTGTTCAGTTTAAAGGATTGAAAACTTAGGTTTTAATTATCCAATTAAACCCATAAAATCTCCAAAAATTCACAAAAATAGTTTTAGCATAATACAATGATATACAAACTTGTGTGAAAAATTTCAACACAAATTTTAAACTTTTTGAACCATTTTTGTGTTATGAAAATTTTGCCGAAAGCCGAAAACCAAAAACCGTATTTTCTAAAACTTGAATTTTTCAAATGAAAATTTGTTTTGTCCAAAACTCATCCAAATACAAAAACATGATATTTAAACAACTTTAAGCATGTTGTATATGGATATATTCCAATATACACTATATATATATATATATATATATATATATATATATATATATATATATATATATATATATATATATATATATATATATATATATATATATCATTGTTTTTGACAATAGATCTGAAAATATGTTTTGTTCCAAATACATGAATAGGTATATCAATGTAAGTTTGTTTAAATAGTTAAAGTATAGATGTATATATAGAACATATCTAATATACATTTAAACCATGTAAACTTGTATTGATACTTAGCTATTCATAAAAACCAAGATCGGTTAAACAAAAAACCGAAAACCGAATCCAAAACATGAAACGTGTGTGTGTTGTGAACTTGAGCATATCACACTATTCTAATCTTTACAAATGGATTTAAACACAAAACTAAATTAGGTACCGAAGTCTTCTTGATGAACACGTCTTCAAGCCGACTCGATCCAAACCGTGATTCACCGAGCTTGACTCCAATGAGTGCTATATATGATCTTGTCACTCGGGCTCTTGAATCACCATGTGAATAGCTCTAAAACACCTTTGTTGAAGCTAGTTACCTACTAACATCTTGATTAGAGATCTGAAACTAAAATCACAAGATTATTAGTACACGTAACTACATGAGTTAATCATCATCAAAACTAGAGTGGAAGATCTCTGGGCCAACACAAGCAACCTGCGAAATCAGGTCAGTGATTCTCCCACTATTTCCACGCAAACGTGATTTTTACCACGTTAGTGCGGCAATAAAGTGGTCTCCTGAGCTCTATTTTCTAGAGTAGAGGCTCAGGTAAGCTATATATCTACTACATCTATTTGATTCCAAAAATTAGCCCCTACACGTAAAAACAGAGAAGAAAGAAGTTAACCAATGAAGTAAATTAAAAAGAAAACTTATCGTCCCTCCTAAGCAACGACGCCAAAATTTGGTTGAGACTAAACCTGCACATAAAATATAGTTTAGAAATGTGAGATAGAAAGTGTTAGGTTGCTCAATACTACCGCTATAATAAGTGGCTATGCGGGTCATGATCCACAAGGAGGGACTGCGATAGAAGTATTTAGTAAGTCTTTCTAAGTTACTATTAACTAGTTAAATGCTTTCTTCTTAATTTTTAGAAAACAATAAAAGTGTTAAGGAAGTGTTGTTGGTGTTTTAATTAGAAGGAAGACTAGTTAAGAAATGAAAAGAGAAAGAATGAAGAAGTATATTTCTTAGACTAAAAAAAAAAAGAAAGGAAAGCTAAAGCATGCGTACCTCTTTTATAGATTATCATTCTTTGAATCATTTGTGAAGGTTTATCTCAGAGTAAAGCGAAGCAAAACAAGAGAAGGAATAAAAACATTGATCTGCTAAATTGAGTAACAATAAAGAAAAGAAGAAAAATTACATTGACTGTCATCCTCACTATAACTCTCTCTGAAGAAGATTACATTCAGTATCACTTTAAATATAATTCTTCTTCTTCTTCTCTCATAAAACTCTCTCTAAACTAAGATATAAAGAAATCATAAAAATATATTTAAAAAGAAAAAGAAAAACCTAAGCTAAACTAGAAACAAAACCAAAACTTAGCTCTCTGCCATAGTGATGCCCTTTTTCCTTCGGAAATGCAAATAGTTCCAGGAGAAATTGGATAAGGGAGAGCAAACGAGGATAGGGGGAGCAAATATTCCCCCAGATTCATCTAGATTGTCGTGATCCGCGGCCTCCCCCTAACGCTCCCCAGATTCATCTAGATTGTCGCGGATCCTCCGCGGCCTGGATCTGGCTAGGTGACCAAATCCAGGGACTCATGGCTGTGATGCTCCAATATCTTTTTTTATCCACTGGTTTTTCTGTTTGTATTCCGAATTTGATGACATCTTATTGATTCTTCAAGTTAACCAAATAGATTTATAGAAATCCAAATTTAACCAATTTTTGCTTGGTGTTATCTCCTCTGATTTGCTCTGATCTGTACTTATCCCCTTAAATCTTCTGTCTCAATCCTTGATTTTAATTTAAGCTTATTTAAATTTGAATTTAAGTGAGATTTTGGGCTAGCTTTCTCTTCCATCTCCATTAGCAAAGGCCTGCACATCATTTAGACAAAAATAATATTAAAATGCAGAGTTTGTTATAACATGAATATGAAATTGTGACAATAAATATACAATATCAATGACCGATCATGCACCTCAACTCTTAGTTTAGAGGAACGATGAGGAGAAGTTCATAGCCCGTCAACGATAAATGGCTTCATTTCTTAAATTTTTATTAGCTTAATTCAAAAAGAAAATCAAAGAGGATCTTATCCTCCTACTAGAGAAAGTCTAAAAGGATAAACTCTTACCCAACAAAGATTATCTTGAATCAAATTTCAAATAGAAAATCTAAAGTTGGTAAAAGATAAATTATCTTTAGTAGAAAATCTAAGTGGATGATAATTCTCAATAAAAATCTTAGTAAATAAAATCCTATAGATATTTATTAAGAGATTACATTGGATCATAGCCAAGATTTAAACCACTCATTAAGATTAGACTGAAATGGGACGAAAGTAATCTTAACTCATCATATGATTTGCTTAATATTTATACAAGTCATAACTGAATAAATTATTCCATTTATTATCCCTCCATTAGCTAACACCCAGTGTTGACTCATAATTAACACTCAACCCCATATGTATATTTGGAAAATTCGGGCTCATGCAAATCTAATTTGCATCAGTACCTTATCAGGAATTTAGACTAGCCCAAATTAGCTAATTACTTATTATGGTGTCCATTCAAAAATATTGGTCAGTGGATTCCATGCTGAGAATCTCATAAGATCCTAATAATATTTGCACCCAATTTATTGCTTTAATAGTTTGATAATTCAACCACATTGCACTGGCAAATCAAAGCACATTCATCCAATATAGGACCTACCATGGATCTCTTAGGCCTAAGGATAATGTTACATATGAAGAACTTTTCTTCATAGTCAGTCTGTCAATACATTCCTAATGCACCTAATACATTAATGCAAGATCTCATCATGTATCATGAGAAACACGTGTTGACCCAAGGGAACAATCACCATTAATTTATTTTGATGATTTCAAAACTCAGGCGGTTATGAGATACTAATAAGGTCAAGTGTTTTTGAGTTCACAGGTTCAAGAGTTAGGGTTTTATTTCACTCTGCATCAAAAGTTATTGAAGCACTCAAGTTGGCTCAAGCAAGGGATTCAAATTCAGAAAGTCAAAACATGAATTTTGGAGAAGCCTAGTTGAAGAAGACTTAGAGATAGTGTAACTCTTGTAAGAGTTTAGATTGTTTAAGTTTAGGATGTTAGATTGGATGCTCAAGAAGTATCACACACAAAAAAAAGATTTTTCTATAACTAGTTTTATTAATTTAGTTTATTGATACATGCTTAATGTTTTATTTTACCTCTCTCTCTCTATATATATGTTTCATAGTTTGATCCTAGTCAAAGTTATTTTTATATATAAATATATATTTTAAATATTATATAGATATTTTAAAATAATATTTTTTGGTTTTTTGGGGCTGGGCCGCGCAGTCGACGAGTCTCTGTACAGAACATTTCTGTGTTCTGCACGATTGACCACTCGGCCGATCGCTCTATATATGTTTCATAGTTTGATCCTAGTCAAAGTTATTTTTATATATAAATATATATTTTAAATATTATATAGATATTTTAAAATAATATTTTTGGTTTTTTGGGGCTGGGCCGCGCAGTCGACGAGTCTCTGTACGGAACATTTCTGTGTTCTGCACGATTGACCACTCGGCCGATCGGGCATGCACAGAACATGACATGCCCTGGTCAGTGGCCAGTCGGCCATCCGGTCGACCAATCCACTGGCTTAGCTTGGAGGCCGTTCTAACCGACCGATTGACCGATCGACCGCCCAGACTGAGCTTACTTTTAAGCTCTCTATTGCTCCGGCCAGTCAACCGACAGGTCGATCGTAGGCAACAACTACTTTGAGGGTAAGTTTGTAATTATTTTTTTTCTTTTTATTTTTTCTTTTTGTTTTATTATCTATTTGCGGGGACTATAAGTAGAGCTTGGGTTTAGTATTTTTAAAAAGATTTTTTACAAGTTTTAAAAAGAAAACAAAAAAAATATATATATTACAAACCTACCCTCAACAGTAGTCCAGCCGGTGAAAATACTATTATATATCAAAAGCAGAAATTTATTAATATGAAGTGTTGAAATATATTTGTTCCTCTTCCAGGTTGTAATTTATTGAAACTTCTTAAATTAGCCACATGAAGCAAATACAGAATATTTTTCCAAGCATTCCATTTAGTTAGCACTTTTATTTTTCTCAAACTGGCTACAATGTACAATACAACCCCACAATAAATTCTCTCTTAAAACTTTCCTAATATTGTGGCGACCAAATAGTTGCAGACCAACTCAAACTAGTGAGCTATATAAGTTGCACCAGGCTTCCACCCTGCAGGAATGACATTGCTGGCCACAGTCTGGCGTTTAGACTCAATCGTCATCAGTCGAATCGAGAAAGGTGCTTTCATGATCGAACCAGAGTTCAGCTGCCAGACTGCGCCCCAAGATTGCTGCATCGGTTGCCATGCATCTGACCCAGATTGCATCAGATCCACGCCTGCAAGATCTCCGTCCCCGCCCTCGTACTCGACGATCACAGCGAAGTAGTTCTCGTTCGACCCCGAGTCTACCCTGAAAGCTACGTGGAAGCCAGGATAGATGCATGGCACACTGCACGGTCAGCGTAATGTTTTAAACTATAGTTTGCAAATCTCTAACTACAACATACAATAAACTACAGTTTAGAACTTGCACGTCAAAACAGTGCCCTAACAAGGGAACGTATGTAGGTCACCGGTTATATTGAATCCCAATCGAGCCTGCACTGCGAAGTTGATCAGCCTGACCTGACTTGGCCATAGCCCCAAATGCAGTCCCACTCAGGTCAAAATGAACGGGATTGGAGGCGCACGGGCCACCCGGGCAGCTGTCCGTTATTGTGACGGTAACGGTGTTGCCCGAACACGCAGCGTTTCCGTTACATTTAACCTGATCATCACCATCAAGAAACAAGAGATCATCATCTGATTACAATACTTAATTATGTTGTAATCAGCTATTAATTTAAGAAGAGCATTACCTGATAACAAGCACCACATTCTTTCCCTGATTTGAAGAGGGAAGGGTTTCCTGCGGCTATCATTTTGTTGTAAGGTCGCTGCTCTACTGCATTCCCAAACCCACATGCACCACCTTTACGTAATCAAGTAATTAGTGTAAGCAATTGCATACAAATCTCTGAAAATTTCAATCACCTTAGTTTACATAATTAAGATGAATAGTACCATCACTGCCTGCACCGTTCGGCGGTCCGTACCACGTTGCGGGAGCGGTAGCCCATTCGGTCACGGCGGCCGAGAGGTTCAGGTGCTTGGGACTGAAACAAGCTAAACGGTTGGGGAGAGAGAGGAAGGCTAGCAAGGCAATGGAGCAGTAGAGAGTAGAGGAAGCCATGATCATGAGATGTAATACAAAACCCTAAGTACTTGTGTGGGGTTATTTATAGAGAGGAAATGGGAATGAAGAATTAATGAATGCAAAAATCATGGCTTTGTGTAAGGGATTGCAATCTTAGATGAGAAACATGAGAGGATCTTTGCATGAATGCATGCAGCAAAATGTGGCTAGGTTTTGCTGCATGCTGTCCCCTGACTGTGGGATTTGATTACATCTTTGGGAAAGTAAATCTTTGGGGAAAAAGAAAGTAATCACAGTGTGCACCAGGGTTTTTTCGTTGACTCGGGACACCACACAATTTTCTGAATTTTTGCGGGAGATGAGTAAAATTTGAACTGCATCTGAAATTGACCGAGAATTTATGAAATTTGTTTTAAGATTTTGCCAGCTTCATATATTAATGGAGGTTGATCAGAAATCTTCTTCCTATTTATGATTCAAAATTTTTAATTTGCTTCCTGTCTTAACTTGCTTCCTATTTTTAAAGAGAGCAAGGGCTTAAATTTCAATGAACTTCCATTTTTGTAAAAGAACTACTTATAGGCTAGTAGACATCTGCACGAAGTGCACATAACAGAAAATCAAATATATTCGTTAGGAAAAAAGAACAATAAGTAGAAATATGTTTTCATAGAATTTTCCTTTACATATAGATATATATCTATATATCAGAACATTAATCAACGTTTTTAGTTTAAGTAAAATTCATCTATGTAACCGACGGATTAGCCAAGTGCTAATACCCCTTCCTCCCAAATAGGTGGTTCCAGGTTCAATACGTAGTTGTCGAACAGAGGGATTTAACTTGGGTAATTAGTCATGGGTGCGTGTGGTAGGCTGTGTATGGTGACCCCAATCCTCTTTCTCAAAAAATGAAAGGTTAAACAAGCACATGTATTTACTTTTTTATAATTTTTCCATCAATAGATAACTATAGAGTATTTTCAAGGGAATCTTCTAATAACCATGACACATCTCAGCATACTATCGACACTAACATACCAAAATCATAAATAATACCAAATCAAATTAATATCATAAATTTAGGGAAAAACTACTAAAATGTAATTTCTTGGTGAATTAAATAATAATACAAAATAAAGTAAAAGAATCTAGAACTCATAAAATATTTGTGAAGCGAATATAATATTTTTTCCAGTATGAATTTTTAACTGACATAAAAAAGAAATAAAAATAAATATTTTATTTACTTAAAGAGATTGTATTTTTATATGTAGAATTTTATTTACAAATTATAAAAACTTTAATGTACATATTATTAGAAAGTTCTGCAATTTTCAATTTCAAAGGGGAAAGAAGTTGTTAGCCCAAAGGCCCATCACTCAAGTTTTGATGATGATTAGCTGATATAGTTATAGTACTAATGATCTTGTATTTGTTAAGTTTTAGATATTCAATTAAGATCTTAGTCGGTGTTTAGCTTCAACAAAAAGATTCGAAGTTAAGTTTTGAAGCTATCACATGTTGATTCAAGAGCTCGCGCTTCAAGATCGAATCAAATACTCAAAGAGGAGTCTAGCTCATGGATCAAGTTGAGATGGAGAAGAAGATTTTCAAGAGAAGATTTTCGAGAAGACTTGAGTCTAAATTTATAAGTTTAAGATTTTTATTTGAGGATAAAATATAAAGGATAGTTGTGGATTGTTCAAGCTCATACACACACATAAAATATTTATATTATCTCTCATGTTAAATAGTTTTAGTTTTTGGTTTTGAGTTTCAAGAATACATCTTTCAGTTCATGAATAGATTTCATCAAAATAAGTTTTCATGGTATCTATATTGGATTTCATCCATTTGTATTTATACTTCATATACTTTAGATAACTTATTTTGATGTATCTAATTCATGTATTTAAGTTTTATTTTTATCAAAACTTATTTTGATTTTTATTGTAAAAAATAAGTATATATCATTTACTATGTGTATTTGATTCAATCCATAAACGCTATACTTCAAATGTGTTTCAATATCTTATTTTTTTATTATACAAGTTTATAGAAAAATGAGATTTTCATTTAGAAGTTGGTTTTTTGAAAAATATCGTTTTTATTTTAAGTTTTAATTTCTTTACCTCAAAAATTGTTCACTTGTTTGTAATATGTGTTGATTTTTAATCACACATATTTGTGCTACATTGTATTTGCATGAACTTATTTTTGTGAACTTTATGGAGATTTATTGGTATTTAAAATAGATTTAAAAGAATGTTCAAAATATTTCAAAATGTGGTTTTGGGGTTGTTTGCTTTCGACCGACCGGTCAACTAACGTGCACAATTACACATGCCCTATGGGCGGTTGATCGACCCTTGAGAGTGTCTGGTTACAGAGCTCTCGGGTTGGCCCCGATCGACCGACCAGGAAGGCTGCTATCTGGTTTTTGGGTGCGATCGATCGGGCGGTTGACCGGCAACCCCAACGGTCAAAAATTTGACCGTTGCCCGGTCAACCGGGAGGTCGACCGGTAGGCCAATCTGGCTAGTTTTCTAAACCCAATGGCTATATTTTTCCCCGGTCGACTGGCAGGCCAATCTGGCCAGTTTTCTGAGCCCAACGTGTTGGCCCGAAGGCCCATCACTCTAGTTTTGATGATGATCAACTCATGTAGTTATAGTACTAATGATCTTGTATTTAATTAGTGACAGATTTATGATCAAGATCTTAGTAGGTGCGTAGCTTCAACAAAAGATTTAAAGTCAAGTTTTGGAGCTAGCACGGTTTGATCCAAGAGCCATTGGATCATGTTTGGACCAAGTCAAGAAGATGAGAAGGCTTCAAGTGAAGACTTCAAGAAGATGAAGACTTAAGTCTAGGTTTATTTTTTAGAAGATTTTGTTTTTAGTTAAAATGTAAAGGATAGAGTAGTTGGTGGATTGCTCAAGTACATATACACACACACTATTGATAGTTTTGTTTTTACAAAAGATTTTCAATTTTAGAAAATACATGTTTTAACCAAAACCAAGTTTAAAGCTTAATGTCAAAAACATAGATATTTCACCATGTTTGTGTAGTGGATCATATCCATACACTCTATGCTTCAAATGAGTTTAAATATCTTGTTTTTGTATTTGAAGAAGTTTTGAAAAAAATCAAGTTTTGAAAAATACTGTTTTTCATTTGAGCCAATTTTTCCTTATTACAAAAATAGTCCAAATCTTTCGTAACATGCCTTGATTTTGTGCAAGCATGTTTGTTTATCAAAGTATATTGGTAAAACTATTTTTGTAGATTTTTCAGTATTTTATGGGATTTTATTTAAGCCAAAAATGACCAAGTTTTCTTTCTCAAAATCCCTGACCAGGCCTCAGCCGGTCGACCGGGACGGTCGACCGCAGCTTGAAGTCGGCTGACCGTCACGGTCGACCGACGTGCACAGCGTGCACGCCTTTGTGCACTGGAGGGCCGGTCGACCGACCCGGTCGACTGCCAGAGAGCTTCTGCTCTCTGGAAAACCCCGGTCGACCGGATCGGTCGACCGACAGAGAGCTCTGCTCTCTGGTCCAGTAGCTCGGTTGACCGAGCGGTCGACCGTTGCTCCAACGGTCGGAAAAATGACCGTTGGCGGTTGACCGGCCGGTCGACCGGCAGTTCTGACAGACCCCAACGACTAGTTTTTCTAGCCCTATAAATTTGGGGGTTTGGGCATTGTTTTTCTCTAAGATTTCTAGTGGACTTTGAGCCAGTTTTTCTCACTTCTTTAAAAGAGTTTTCTCTTAAATTGAGAGCTAATACTTTCAATCAAAAGGGGAGTTTTTATCAAGAGTGTTAAAAGAGATTTTCTTGAGTTTTTCCTCCACCATTCTCATCCTTGTTTTCTCACAAACACTTGAGCAATCCATTGATCATTCATCCTATAGGAGTGTTTTTGTGAGAGGATTTTAGGTGATCAAGAGTTGTGATCACCAAAGTTCATCTTTGTTCTTTGAGGAGGCGGACGTGTGTGTTCGCATTATTTCGGGTCCTAGTGGGGACTCGGTGTTTCGAGTTCGGGTGCGAACTTCTTGTTTGAGGTGCGGCCTCAGCGAGCCGGTGGGCTTGCGGTGTGTACGGGACTAGAGAGTCCGAGGGCTTGTAGGTGTTGCGGTACCGAGGAGTGATCCATTGGGATCGAGCATAGTGGAAATCCTTCGTGTGTCGAAGGCGGGGATGTAGAGCAAGTGTGCTCGAACCTCGAAACAAATCCCTTGTGTTTGCGATTGCTCACTCTCTCTCTCTCTCTCTCTTTGTCTCTTGTTTATATCTTGGTTGCATCTATTGTCTTTACATTTATATGCTTGATATATTGTGTGCCTAATTTTATACTTGCTTGGGATTGTTTGCTAACACTTGTATTCAACCAAGAGAGCCAACGTGGCACCTCAACCCTTATCTAGGGGAGTCTAGAGGAGTTTGTCCAGAGCCCTTCACAGAGAATTCGGCAACACTCTTATGTTATACGTGGTGTTTAGTGTAAAAAATTTAATTAGGTAATAATAGTTTTAATTCCGCATTATTTGGCAATAAGTGACCTTTAGATTAGCCATCACCTATTCACCCCCTGTAGGTGATCTTACAATTGGTATCAGAGCCAAGTGCTCTTAATTTGGGTCTTACAACCTAGAGTTAAAGATCCTCTTTTTAGGCTAATCTCTATATTTTGTACACACACCATGGATTTCATGTCACCACCCACTTTTGACATTCTTAACATCCAAATTTGGAAGGTTAAGATGTCCTTGTACCTCAAGGCCCTAGGCATTCATGTTTACCTTGCCATCACTAATGATTATTGTTTAAATGGCAAGAATTTTGAGGCTAATGCAAAAGCCCTACATGCTTTGAAGAGTAGCCTAGATGATGTTTATTTATCTAGGATTGCTAACATTGATTCGACTTTTGTAGCTTGGAACATCATCACCTCCCTTGACGAAAAAGATCTATATTATGCGGGGAGCGATTCGGATGTTGGAAGTGAAGTCTCCAACATGTGCTATATGGTCCAAGGGGATAACCCCCTTGAGGTAAATACCGAATCCGAGGTAGAAGATGATAACATGTCATATGATGAGCTTAGCACTTTTTGTCAACTCCTTCTTGAACAATATGACATGCTTAAGAAAAATAATAAAAATTTGAAAAAAAAATTTGATTGCATGCTTAATGAAAAAGATTCATTAGAAAATAAGGTTGCATGCATTGAAAAAGAAATGAAATTTTGAAAAATGAAAATATTTCCTTACTTTCCAAATTAAATACTCTTTGTGAAGGAAACACTAGTTTGAAAAATAAAATTATTTTGGTGAAAAAACAAAAAGAAGTTGCTATTCAAGAAAACACTTCCTTAAAAAGAAAAATGTTTGAAAAAGAAAAAGAAAAAGAAAATGTTTCTAGAAAGAAGAAAAATAGTTTTATATCTTATCATGCTTTACATGCTACTATTAATGAAAATGAGATTAATCTTTTGAAAAATAAAATAAATTGTTTGAGCTCAACTTTGAGCTCATGTGCATTTAACCACACTAGATTAGAGTCCTTGTTTTCCAAAAACAAACTCCACATTCTCATGCACATCATCATGCATATGCTTATGTTGCACGTCACGGTCATACACATACACATAAGCATCCTAAGGTGTACAAGTGTACACATTGTGGCCGCAAAGGCCATTTAGCAAAGTTTTATTTTGACAAGTTGCATCATTTTAATTTTACTAACAACAAAAATGTTTGGGTTCCTTACAAAGCTAACCCCCAAGGACCCAAAAAAATGGGTACCAAAATCCCCACCTTTGGTTTTTGATGTAAGTGTGGGCTCTCACACGACGTGAGAGAAATGATGCCTTGGTGGTGGTTGCACATGGACTCGATGGACACATATTTGATGCACCGCTATCAAGGAGTTTTGGTGGGACGACCACCATGTTTGGAGATTTGGAGTATAGTTCTTATGGTTTGGTAACTATCTCTAAACTCCTAATTTATTTATTTACATGCTTGTTCATATGTCATATTTTTAGCATGTTCATGTTTTAGGTTTTGTGCTTCATGTGGTAAATACTAGTTTAAATGTAGTTTTTTATTAAAACTTGGATTTATACATGTACAAGTAGTGAGTAACAAATTGACTTATATATGTTTGCACTTCATGCTCATTTGTACCCACTATATGCACATGTATAAGCTAGTTTTGATGATTTCCTCATTTACACTTGTTTTGCCAATTTTCGTGTTTTTACTTCATGTATATGTAATTTTTGTTCAAATCTAATAAATATACATGTATACCCGTGAGTCTCTTGCCTTCATGCAAATACCTTTAATAGACTCTTTTATGTTTGGGATATGTATGCATATTGTTAGATTTAAATAAATCATACATATACCTAGAAGTTTATTGTTTTTTAATATGAAAAATAAAATTTCATGTTTTGTTTGATAAAATAAAATGAATAATTTGTTTTGATCATTTTGAGCCTTAATGACTATTTTCATTGAAAATGCTATTTACATGATGTTTGAACTCACACTTTATTTGTTTTGTCATGAATTTGATTCATGAACACTTTTATGAGCTTAATCGATTTTGAGTGTCATCTCTTGTGTATTTTGTATGATTCATGAAATACATATGATTTGGTTTTATGTTTTTGAAGGATCTTTAACTAGTTTTTCAAAAATTAATTTAACTAGTTATTTATTCTTCAATGTTTTATGAGATATACACATGGTCCTATTATTGTTTCAATTGGTATCAATTTGACTCTATTTTTTGTATATACTCATATTTTGTTTTCCTATAATGTATGTATCGATCTTCAATTGGTATACTCATTTTTTATGCATATATATGAGTTATCTGTGCTCGAGTTAAAATTGATTTTTACATGTTTAAAGCACAAAGTGGTTTATGATAAGAAAATAAAAATTTTAAGAAAAATCTCAAGATTTGTTTTATTGAGAAAATTAAAAATTTTATTTTATAAGAAATATCAAAATTTTTGATTTGTATTGCCTATATGCAAGGAGAGCTTAACATCTCTTCTACATATAGATTCATGTTGAGTGTATTGTATATTGAGGAGCTTGACAGCTCTTCTTTATGTGGTACACGTGTGTAAGGGGAGCTTCACATCTCCTCTTATGCATTACATAATATGTGTTATGTGAGTTGGGGCTTGTCATCCCTTCTTCATGTAATGCATATATGTAGGGAAGCTAACTTAGCGTCTTCCTCTTCATGAATGTATATCGCATATAACTATTTATTGATTTGAGTTTACCCCTTCATTGGTTCCTTGTTTCGGACAAAAGGGGGAGAAAAATTTATTTGATTTTGTTTTTACTTTAATCCTTTGTTGATGATTGACAAAAGGGGGAGAGGTATTTGGTATATATGCATGTTTTTATAAAAGTATTTGTGTTTATGCATATATGTTTTGTTTTGCAAATAGGAGAAAAAGATTTTGTGCTTTTGTTTTATGCTTGATTAGCATGTTTACTCCTTCATTTGCATACATGTTTATGAGCATACATTGCATATTTATTTGTTTATTGTGATACATGAGTTAAGGGGGAGCTTCTTTGAAGCTTTACTTTAATCCATGCATATATAACTTCATGAGTTTTGTCATCATCAAAAAGGGGAAGATTGTTGGCCCGAAGGCCCATCACTCTAGTTTTGATGATGATCAACTCATGTAGTTATAGTACTAATGATCTTGTGTTTAATTAGTGACAGATTTATGATCAAGATCTTAGTAGGTGCGTAGCTTCAACAAAGGATTTAAAGTTAAGTTTTGGAGCTAGCATGGTTTGATCCAAGAGTCATTGGATCGTGTTTGGACCAAGTCAAGAAGATGAGAAGGCTTCAAGTGAAGACTTCAAGAAGATGAAGACTTGAGTCTATGTTTGTTTTTTAGAAAATTTTGTTTTTAGTTAAAATGTAAAGGATAGAGTAGTTGGTGAATTGCTCAAGTACATATACACACACTCTTGATAGTTTTGTTTTTACAAAAGATTTTCAATTTTAGAAAATACATGTTTGGTTTTTCATATACATGTTTTAACCAAAATCAAGTTTAAAGCTTAATGTCAAAAACATAGATATTCACCATGTTTGTGTAGTGGATCATATCCATACACTCTATGCTTCAAATGAGTTTAAATATCTTGTTTTTGTATTTGAAGAAGTTTTGGAAAAATCAAGTTTTAGAAAATACTGTTTTTCATTTGAGCCAATTTTTCCTTATTACAAAAATAGTCCAAATCTTTTGTAACATGCCTTGATTTTGTGCAAGCATGTTTGTTTATCAAAGTATATTGGTAAAACTATTTTTGTAGATTTTTCAGTATTTTATGGGATTTTATTTAAGCCAAAAATGACCAAGTTTTCTTTCTTAAAATCCCTGACCAGGCTTCAGCCGGTCGACCGGGACGGTCGACCGCAGCTTGAAGTCGACCGACCGTCACGGTCGACCGACGTGCACAGCGTGCACGCCTTTGTGCACTGGAGGGCCGGTCGACCGACCCGGTCGACCGCCAGAGAGCTTCTGCTCTCTGAAAAACCCTGGTCGACCGGATCGGTCGACCGACAGAGAGCTCTGCTCTCTGTTCCAGTAGCTCGGTTGACCGAGCAGTCGACCGTTGCTCCAATGGTCGGAAAAATGACCGTTGGCGGTCGACCGGCCGGTCGACCGGCAGTTCTGACAGACCCCAACGGCTAGTTTTTCTAACCCTATAAATTTGGAGGTTTGGGTATTGTTTTTCTCTAAGATTTCTAGTGGACTTTGAGCCAGTTTTTCCCACTTCTTTAAAAGAGTTTTCTCCACTAAATTAAGAGCTAATACTTCCAATCAAAAGGGGAGTTTTTATCAAGAGTGTTAAAAGAGATTTTCTTGAGTTTTTCCTCCACCATTCTCATCCTTGTTTTGTCACAAATACTTGAGCAATCCATTGATCATTCATCCTATAGGAGTGTTTTTGTGAGAGGATTTTAGGTGATTAAGAGTTGTGATCACCAAAGTTCATCTTTGTTCTTTGAGGAGGTGGACGTGTGTGTTCGCATTGTTTCGGGTCCTAGTGGGGATTCGGTGTTTTGAGTTTGGGTGCGAACTCCTTGTTTGAGGTGCGGCCTCGACGCGCCGGTGGGCTTGCGGTGTGTACGGGACTAGAGAGTCCGAGGGCTTGTAGGTGTTGCGGCACCGAGGAGTGATCCATTGGGATCGAGCATAGTGGAAATCCTTCGTGTGTCGAAGGCGGGGATGTAGAGCAAGTGTGCTCGAACCTCGAAACAAATCCCTTGTGTTTGCGATTGCTCACTCTCTCTCTCTCTCTCTCTTTGTCTCTTGTTTATATCTTGCTTGCTTCTATTGTCTTTACATTTATATGCTTGATATATTGTGTGCCTAATTTTATACTTGCTTGGGATTGTTTGCTAACACTTGTATTCAACCAAGAGAGCCAACGCGGCACCTCAACCCTTATCTAGGGGAGTCTAGAGGAGTTTGTCCAGAGTCCTTCACGGGGAATTCGGCAACACTCTTATGTTATACATGGTTTTTAGTGTAAAAAGTTTAATTAGGTAATAATAGTTTTAATTCCGCATTATTTGGCAATAAGTGACCTTTAGATTAGCCATCACCTATTCACCCCCCTCTAGGTGATCTTACACAACGGCTATATTTTGCTGGGCATATATATGGGGTTTTTGGCCAGTTTTCACCAAGATTTTCACAAGTTTTTTCAAGAGCCTGTTTTCCTATCTTTCACAGGGTTTCTCAACAAGTCTTTGGAGATTTCATTTCCATATCAAAAGAGAGTTTTTCAAGAGTGATTCTCTTGAGGTTTCAAAAGGATTTCTCGAGTTTTTCACTTGCAAATCTATCTATCTTTCTCACATAAGCTTGAGCTTTTCATTACTATATCCAATCCTATCTGCATCCTTGTTTGTGAGAGTATTTGTTGGTGATCAAGAGAAGTGATCACCAAGTGTTCTAT
Organism: Agave tequilana; assembly: GCA_038442645.1. Lineage (NCBI taxonomy): Eukaryota > Viridiplantae > Streptophyta > Magnoliopsida > Asparagales > Asparagaceae > Agave > Agave tequilana. The sequence continues at coordinate 82,162 of JAVJIF010017490.1, forward strand.
CTTTATATTTGGAGGAGTTGTAAAGGTTGCAGCCTCGGCAAGCTTGCGAGTTCGCGTGTGTTGTTCTTACGGGAATAAGTGAGGGACTTGCGGCTCTAAGAGTTTTTGAGGGAGCTCATTGTAGGTGTTACGATACCGAGTGATTTTTCATGATCATTTTTAGTGAAAATCCTTCATTGCGATGAAGGCGGGGACGTCGAGCAAGTGACTTGAACCTCAAAATAATTCTCCCGTGTTTGCAATTGCTTATCTCTCTCAACTCACTCATATTTATATCTTTCTTTCTCTTATTGTATACATCTTTATATGCTTGATATTTGCTTGTGTTTAATTGTCATATATGCTAGGGATTTTTAATATCTTGCATGCCCTTATTCCTTTCCTAATCCTTACATGATTGATATTGTGTTTGTGCTCAAAGTAGTATTGAACCAAGAGAGTTATAGTAGCACCTCAACTCTTAGTATAGAGGAATCTCGAGGAGAAGTTCAGAGCCCTTCACTGGAATTCAGCTTTACTCTTCGGTTATATGTTGTGTGATAGTTTTAGTTTGCATAATAAGTTTTTTTAATTCCGCATTGTTAGATATTTGATTAGCACATCACCTATTCACCCCCTATAGGTGATCTACAGAAGTGATTGAGAAAAAAAAGTAAGCGGGGCACGAGAGGTTAGGGGGAATTCCCAGTTATCCATAGTGAACGTAAATTTAAATTACCTCATTTTAAGCTTTTAGAATTTTGGTATAAACCCAGTGGTAATTTTTCTTTGGAGAGATTAGGGGATACAACAAACCTTTCTACTCTAATAGCCTAAGAATCTACCTAATTATTTTTTTTAGACCGTTGCATTTTTAACGCTGCAAAGAGATTGACCATCAGGTCGACCATCGCAAACTATTTTTGAAATGGGTTTGAGTTCATGTAGAAAACGGATCGACCAAGGGTTTGTAGCGGTCGACTGGAGTTGTGCAATTTTGAAATATGAGAAGATTTAAGCTCAGATTTTTTGGGCTGAACTTGTATCCAGCTACCTTTATTTTCTCCTACCTATAAATACTACTTTGCCCTACTCTCTTTTTAACTAAGGAAATTACTATTCTACAATTAAAAAAAACTTTCACATTCAAAGAGATCTGGAGCAAATATTTTCAAGAGCTTATTTTTCCTATTCTTTTCAAATTTTCAAAGAGTGATATTTTTGTGCTTTCAAACTTCTTGAATGAGAAATTGTTTTATACTTTCTATTCTTTTCTCTTAATCTTCTTCAAAACACTGAAAGATTCTAGATCTAAAGCTTTTATTTTATTCATTCATCTAGATCTACAGTACCAAGAAACTCGATCTTAATTCTTCTTGCTAGTAGAGCCTTAAAGTTGTAATCTTTCTTTGTGATTTAAGTGGTTCTCATCTTGTTAGAAAACAAATTCAACTCATGTAAACTTGTTGTGAGAAAATCTAACCAGTTGGAAAGTGGGTTGGTGCAAGGTTTATGTTCTACCACAAAGGAAGCAAATGTAAATGTCTAGGCTTCCACCCGGAAAGAAGGTGTAAGGTTTATGTTTCAACCTGGGAGGAAGCCACCAACAGAAGATTGATTTGAAATCCTAGAAAAGAAGCCTCTAGGTAGTGGATATGGGGAGAGAGGGTTAAATTTTATTGGTAGAGTTTTTAAACTGTTGAAGTTTAGCCAAAAATCGATGCAATCAGTGGTGTCAAATACGAGAGCGTATCAATCTTATCAATGGTGGATTGCATAGGAGGAACCCGCCTAGTGATTAAGCATTTGGTCTAGTCGACTAATGATATAAATAGAGAGTTGATAAATCTGTTTCATTACAGAATAGTCGACTAGGCTAAATATCTAGTCGACTAATAGGAACAATTAGTCGACTAGGATATTGGCTTAGTCGGCTAATATGGCTGCAGTGGCCTATTTTCAAATCTGATTCAGAATTCATTTCTGATCCAAATTAGGTGTTTTTGATTTTCTCTTCTTCGTGACTTCTTTGGCTATATAAAGAGGGGTATTGTCCCCAATATTTGTAACCTATAGTTGACTGATTCAATAAGAACTCTTTCCCCTTACCCTGAGGATATGGGCAAATTGCCGAACCTCGTTAAATCTTGTATTCTTTCTTTTCTTTATTTACTTGTTCGTGTGATTGGTGACTATCTCTGGTGTTGTTATTCTCTGTTACTTAGATTCCCAATAAGTGGTATCAGAGCTTTTCGAGTTCAATAGGGAGTTTTTCGTTCAGGTGGAGCAAATCAACTTGGACACTGTCTACAATTTCTATTGGAGGTAAAGATCTGATCTTTCTTGTTTGGATTTATTTTCAATAATCATTTTTCACATTGTGTTGAAGAATCTATTGAGAAGATGGCTGGAGAAAGTCAATCCACAGTGAAATCCATGAACCCACATCCGATGAAGATCGATGTGATAAAATTTGATGGCACAAACAATTTTGGAATATAGAGATGTGAGGTGATAGATGCATTGACGACATCAAACCTTAAAGACACTCTACGATTGAAAGAAAAGCCAGAGGAGACTTCTGAAAAGGATTGGGACAAGATGAATAGGATGATGTGTGGTCTTATAAGGTTTTTTTTGAAACAAGATATCAAGTATCATTTGCTATATAATACGTCTATAATGAAGATGTGGGAGATTCTCGAGAAGAAATATCTGGGAAGAGTATCGAATCTTGACTGTTTCTAAAGAGGAGGCTTTATCGCTTTCAGTTGAAGAAGGGACTCTCTATTGCTGAACACATGAACAACTACACAAAGCTTCTTATAGATTTGGTTAATGTGGATGTGGATATCAAAGAAAAGAATAAGGCGTTAATTCTTTTGAATTTTCTTCCTGAAGAAGAGTATGAGACCTTCATCCTCACCTTGAATAATAGGAAACAATCACTTAAATATAATGATGTGTCAGCTGCTCTTATAAATTATGAAGTGAGGAGGAAGAATAAGCAATCTTATTCCAATAGTACATCAGCAGAGACTTTAGTGGTAAGAGGTAGGGGTTCTAATCAGAAGGACAAAGGCGTTTGTGGGAGATCAAAGTCCAAATCAGAAAATAGAGATCTGAAGACGAACCAGTGTGCCTTCTGCAAAGAGTTAGGGCACTGGAAGATTGATGCCCAAGGATCAAAGATAAGAATAAGGGAAAGGAGGCAAAGACCGAAGCAAATCTTACACAGGTGATCAATACTCAATTAGGTTGTACTTTACAGGTAGATGGATCAGACTCAGACTCATCTGTATTTTCATTCTCAGTTATTACTCCTACCATAAGTTACTCAGGTGATTCTGAGTGGATGATTGATACAGGAGCTACCTATCATGTGTATCCCAACAGAGATTGGTTTTCTAGTTTTAAGAAACTAGATCGATGTACAGTTATCATGGGTGATGATTGTCCATGTCATATGAAAGGGATATGTACTGTCTTGACCAAAATGTTTGATTGGGTGTTGTGGGAATTGAATGATGTGAGGTATGTACCTCAACTGAAAAGAAATCTTATCACTATTGGAGCCTTAGAAGCATTGGGTCTTAAAGTATCTATTAGAGATAGAGTTCTCAAGATGGTTAAAGGCTCGATGGTTGTTTTAAAGAGCGTCCGACATAATAACGTTTACTATTTGAATGGTAGTATGGTTACAAGGCAAGTGGCGACTTCTACAAATTCATATAATGATTACACCCAACTCTGGCATATGAGGCTCGGACATATAGGAGAAAAATATTTGCAAGCTTTTGCAAAGCAAGGTTTATTGAAAGGTGCTAGTGCCTGCAAATTGAAATTTTGTGAACATTGCATCATTGGAAAGAAAAGCAAGGAGGGATTTCGCAATGAAACTCATTGCACCGAGAAGATTCTGGATTATGTTCACATAGATGTCTAGAGACCTACCAAGATGGCATCTATTGGAGGTAACAATTACTTTATATCTTTTATAGATGATTACGCTAGGCGATGTTAGGTATATACCATGAAGCACAAAGGGGAAGTCCTTGAGTTGTTTGTATGGAAAGGAAGATCAAGGTACTCCGTTCAGACATTGAAAGAGAGTATACAGGTGATCCTTTCCTATAACTATATCATGATGATGGTATAGAAAGGTACTTCACTGTAAGAAAAACATTGCAACAAAATAACATGGCCAAAAGATGAACATGACCTTACTAGAGAAGGTCTGGCATATCAAAATCTTTTTGGGTTAAGGCATTGGCGTATGCTTGCATCTCGTTAACAAGTTGCCTTTGTCTACAATAGGAGGAAAAACTCCTCTAGAGGTTTGGTGAGGAAAAGTCACACATGATTATAATTTGCTATGGGTATTTGAGTGTCTGGCCTACTATCATATCAAGGAAGACAAGTTGGACCCAAGGGCGAGAAAAAGTGTGTTTGTAGGATTCAAGAAAAGAGTAAAAGGCTACAAAATTTGGGATCCAAAGGATAGAAAATTTATCTTGAGCAGAGACGTCACGTCTGATGAGGCTTCAATGGTGACACCCATAAACTCTCAGCAGGTGGAGAGTCAGATGGCCAAAAGGATATTGCAGCAGGTGGAATGAAGAGTGATGCTATTTCACCATCTCTAGAAAGATCAATATCATTTGAGGTCATACCCTCAGTGACATAGTGAGATGATCAGGTAGCCGAACAGGATGCTGTAATGATGAGAATCAAGGACAGTCTATGGGTATTGTTCAAAAATCCATTGCAGTTGGAAAAACATGGAGAAATTCACATAAGCTCAGTTGGCTCACTATTAACAAGATCGTGGCCTATGCTGTCCCAGTCGTTGAGGAGGCAATCCCCTCTATTTACAGGGAAGCTGAAATCAGTTTGGAGTATAAGATGTGGAAGGATGTCATAATGGAAGAAATAAGTTCTCTACACAAGAATGACACTTGGGAACCGTCAGAGTTGCCTAAGAAAAAGAAGGCGATCAATTGCAATTTGGTATTTACAAAAAAACATGGATCTTTATATGGTGATAATGTACGCTACAAAGCAAGATTGGTAGCTAAAGGCTACTGTAACATCCCGATCCGACGGGTACGGAGACGCTACTGCGATGTATATACGTAGGTTAGAAATACCCTCACGTATATACGCTAAGCATCAGTACAGGCAAGTAACAGAGTACGGAAGCACGTGGCATATATATATTCCAACATAAGGATTACAAAGTTATCACAGAGCATGATATATTGGTACATGTACATTATATCATAGCCAGGTACAAAAGTAAGAATTATAATTTGTACAGTAAAAAGGGTGCTCACGAGCTGAGAGGAAGTTCCCTGAGCTTGCAGGAAGATTCAAGAACAGAAGGAGCTAGGACTAGTTGGCCTGCGTTGAGAGATAAGCTTGATCTTTGGTCGAGGCTTCCGCTTCAATCCAAGCTTCAGAACCTGAACATGAAAGTTCAAGGGAGTCAAAATTTCCCCAACAAATATTCAGGTAAATTCCAAGTGTTGTGCAGAGATAAGTATATGTGGGTGTTGATATAACCAAACAGTAATAAGAATTAAAAGCTATATCTGGTGTACACGTATAGTAAGCATGCGATGGAGATATAAAATGAAAGTGATAAGACTTGAATAAATCGATCATTATTATTTTAATATTTATACTTATTACTCGTTCTACCCATAGGTCTAGGTATGTGTACTAGCGTCCCAGCACACATACCTCCACATATGAGAAAATCGGGGCTGTTATTGGAAATCAACAGGGGTATCAACGAACAATGTTTACAGTGGGTCCCATGCATGCCCAGGACTACGGTCCAGGACGTTCCGTTGCTGGTGCTCGGAACCAGCCGCAAGGCGTACAGGAGGGTCTTATAGGATGCCCTTATCAAGATGGTACCAGGAAGGAGGGAGCCAACACTCCCCTCAGTCGCCTGGAGGCCCACAGGTCCGACCGGAAGTTTTAGTTGCACAATATACCTAGTGCTACTGTAAACACGAACATATATTGATAGCCGCAAGTTTTCCCTGACCCGATGCAAGTTGTCCATTTCTATAGTTAATTATGTAATTATCAGTTCACGGGAAAGGTAAGCGCATGACAAGATTAGGATTTCAGGGATTCAAGAGTACATGAGTATTATAAATTCAAGTCACTGAATATAATACAGGATAGTAAGTACAGGATTTCCATAAATATGACAATCTTAAGCCAAGTATCAATATGTCATAACGGGGCAAGTATCAGGTAGTAGTATATCAGGTGCCATGAGACATATGACTGGGAGGTGATATTAAGCAGGTGACAAGTGACAGCATGACACATGCAAGTATGTCAGGAAAATAATACAATACTAGTCAACATGGCAAAGCGAGAAAATCCAAAAAGAAAGTGAGAACACTCGCCTAAATCTTCAGGAAATACCGGAAAATCCCAAGCTCAAGAATCTAGGTAATTAACGCGTCAACGCTTCAATAACAAATATTATATAAAAAATAGGAGGAGAGGTGATGAATCAGAAAAAGGAGAATGAAGACGCAGGGGTCGCGGACGCGGTGGTCGCGTCGCGTTGATGTCACAAACGCGTGGTCTGAGACCTGCGTTTAAGTCATAATACAGGAAGAACGCAGACGCGAGCATGTGCTCCGCGTCGCGTTAACACAGGAACGCGAAGATTGCGTTAAATAATTAATTAGACGCGAGGGGGTAAACTCCACGTCAAGCAGTCACACAATAAGAGAAAGAGAGAGACAGGGAGATGTGAGAGACGCAGGAAAGGAGGAGACAGAGGCGCAGTGATGGGAGAGGGAGAGATGCAGGTTTTGAGGGGGAAATTTTAAATAAGAAAAGAAAAGAAAAGGGAAGGAAAGGAAAGAAGGAAGGAAAGAAAGAAAACCAAAGGAAAGAAAGAAAGAAGAGAAGGGGGAGGTAGGCTGACCATGGCTTAGCCGGCGGTCGCCGGCGGCGGCCGGAGTTGGCCGGAGAAGGTGGCCCAAGCTCCAAACCCAAGTAATCTAGAGGGTGCAAGTGTAGTTCAAAAGGAAAAAATGGAGTTTTGAAAATGAAGCTTCGGAGAACGAAGCTATAGCTCGTTGGAAAGAGTATTCCGAGGGGAGAAAGATAGCGTGGTTGTTGGTGACCAAAGTGGTGCAGGTGGTGGTGGAGATGGTAGAGAAGATAGTGGAGAAGATGGGTTTCTTGGTGGAAAAAGAAGAAGAAGAAGGTGGAGAAGTTGTTGTTGTTGGAATGGAGGAGGAAATAGAGGAGAGAATGGTGGAGGAGTTGGTGGTGAAGGAGGTGGAGAGGGTGGCCGGCCAAGAGGGTAGCACGAGGGCTGCATGAAAGTACACCTAGAGGGGGGAGTGAATAGGTGTATGGCTAATCTAATGACAAATAATGCGAAATTTAAAAACTAATTGCAACACACTTAGTATAACCAAAGAGTGTAGCCGAATTCCCGGTGAAGGGCTCTGGACTAACTCCTCTTGATTCCTCTGAATAAGAGTTGAGGTGCTATATGAAGCTCTCTTAGTTTAACACAAGTATGGCACACAATCAAACCAAGCATGTATATGATATGAATAATATGAATCAATGCACAATATAAGAGAGATGTTGGCCCAGAGGCCCTTCACTCTAGTTTTGATGATGATTAACTCATGTAGTTATAGTTTATTAATAATCTTGTGATATTTAGTTTCAGATATTTGATCAAGATATTAGTAGATGATTAGCTTCAACAAAGGTATTTTGGAGCTTTCACATGGTGATTCAAGAGCTTGAGCGTCATATTCACATCTAGCACTCGGTTGGAGTAAAGCTTGGTGAATCACATTTGGATCGAGTCGACTTAGAGACGGCGTTCTAAAAGAAGACATCGGTTTGTTTTAATATAGTTTGTTTAGATCTCATTGTAAAGATTAGATAGTGTTGATATACTCAAGTTCACAATACACACACACACTTGTTTTTAAATTCATTGGTTTTTGGTTTTTGGTTTTCGGTTTAACCATTATTGGATTTAATGTCAAAAAACATAGATATAATACCTATCATGTGTATTAGACTCTATCCATATACAATATACTTCAAAGTTGTTTCAATATCATGTTTTTGTATTTACATGAGGTTTGGAGAAAGCGATTTTCCATTTCAAAAATCCTAGTTTCGGAAAATACGAATTTTGGTTTAAGGCAAATTTTCTATCTCACAAAAATGGTTCAAATTGTTTGAAATATGTGTTGAATTTTTTTCACACATATTTGTATTTCAAAGATATAATAAGAACATATTTGTGGAATTTATGTATATTTTATGGGATTTTTTAATAGCCAAAAGGACAAGTTTTTAAATCCTATAAATGTTGACCAGGCTGTCTGCCGGTCGACCGGAGCAGAAGTCAGTCGACCAGACCGGTCGACCAATGTGCACAGGACGTGCACGCGGCCAGGGCTGGTGGACCGGTCGACGGCAGAGAGCTTTGCTCTCTGTATCCAGTCTCGGTCGACCGGGCCGGTCGGCCAGAGGCACAACGGTCAGAAATTTGATCGTTGGGTCCGGTCGACCAGGCGATCGATCGGAAAGGCAATTCTGCCCTTTCCAGCTGCCAACGGGGAGATTTGAATTGGGGCTATAAATACCCCCCATTTGAGTTTGTTTTCAATGAGTTTTTCAAGAGCAAAAATTATCATTCTTTTAGTGTTTAATACATGTTTTTAAAAGAGTTTTTAGAGCCAAAAGATTTTGATCTTTATTTGTTTTAAAGGGTTGAAAAAAATCAAGAAAAGGAGAAGTCTTTGGGATTGGTTTTTGATCTTCATTTCTATAGCTTTTCTAAAATCAAGAGTTTTTTCTTGTGTTTTTGATTTCCAAACTCTTTGTTTTTCTCACACTTGAGCTATTTATCTATCCTATCTATTAGGATCTATTTTGTGGGAAAATTGGTTTGTGGTTGAGAGAGACCACCAAGTGTTATAACCTTTCATTCTTTGTGATATCCCTCTAGTGAGAGGTGATTGTAAAAGTGGTATTTGTATCCCTCTAGTGAGAGGTGGAGATTGAGTTGGAATCCCTCAAGTGTGAGGTGATTATTGTTGTTGTGGCTTTATGCCTATCTCTCATTAGTGAGGTTGATCATTGTTTGGCTAAGTGCCTATCCCTCAAGTGCTGAGGTGATTTGTTTTATGCCTTGCCTCTAGTAAGAGATTATATTGGTTGAGAGAGGAGTTGTGTACTCCTGGTTTGTATTTACCCAAATCCTCAGTAGAGGTTCCCTGTGTGGGAAGTCCTGTGTGGACGAGTTTGTAGAAATCCTTCTATGTGAAGGCGGGGACGTAGAGCTGTGTGCTCGAACCTCGAAACATATCTTGGTGTTTGCGTTTGATCCACTTTCTCTAACTCTCTCTTACTTTGTGCATTGCATCTTATTGTCATATCATATACACATGCTTGGTTTGATTGTGTGCCCATACTTGTGTTTAACCAGAAAAGCTTCATATAGGACTTCAACTCTTATTTAGAGGAACTTAGAGGAGATACTCCAGAGCCTTTCATCGAGAATTCGGCTACACTCTTTGGTTACACTAAGTGCGTTGCATTTAGTTTTTAATTCCTCATTATTTGTTATTAGCCTTACACCTATTCACCCCCTCTAGGTGTACTTTCAATTGGTATCAGAGCCTACGCTCCTGATATTAGGTTTAACCACCTAGGAGCGAGATCTTGGTTGCTAATCTATAGTTGCATTTGCACACATATTGTTTGCACACATGGATTGCTTGACCCCTCCTATGTTTGATGTTTCTAACATCGACGTATGGAGGATTAAGATGAGTATGTATCTCAAAATCATATGTTTGCATGTTTTCCTTGCCGCTACCAAGAAATCCTATCTTGATAATAGCAAGCATATAGAGGCCAATGCACAAGCCCTAATGGCACTTAGAAGCACGCTTAACAAAGAATATTTGTGTATGGTTTCTCATTGTGATTCCGCTTTTGCAGTGTGGAACACTTTGACCTCCTCCGAGCTTCAAACGCCAAACATTATGGAGAAGGAATCTAGTGAAGAAACCAAACAACGTTGCTACATGGTCCAAGGGAATGACCCCCTTGAGGTATATTCAGAATCTCAACTAGATGATTGTGCTAGTTCTTCCGGCGATGATTATGTTGATGCCGATGCTTTGAATAAAGAACTTTCTATTGTTTGTGAAAAATTGCTAGAAAAATATAAAGCTTTGAAAAGAAAAGTTTTGGATTTAACAAAGAAAATAAGGATTTGTATTCAAAACTAGATTTGGCTTTGCAAGAGAAGGTAGAGATTTCTAATGAAAGAGACTCATTGAAATCCCAATTTGAACTTGCTCTAAATGAAAATAAAATTTTGAAAAATAAAAATAATTACAATGATGTTTTGAAGAAAAATGAGGCTTTATCTTCAAAACTTGATTTTGTTATAAAAGAAAATGAATCTTTGAAAATGAAAATTGCTTTAATTTCAAAGGATTTGGATTTGGTTTCTAAGAAAAACATTTCTTTGAAAAATGATATTGATTCACATGTTTTCCATGCCAGTGTAGCTTCATCATCTAGTATACCTATTGCATGCACCTCTTCTTCCATGATTAAAAATGATTTAAATACTTTAAAGAAGAGTGTTGATTGTTTGGGCTCCACTTTGAGCCAATGTGCTTTGAACCACACACGTTTGGAATCCATGTTTCGCAAGAAACAAGTTCCACCTATGCTGCACACAAACCACGGCATACACATGCTCCTCACGTTCACACTCATAACACTATGTATGCTCATGTGTACACTTGTACACATTGTGGACGTAAGGGCCACCTTGCTAAGTTTTGTTATGATAGAATACATTATGCAAATTTAGCAAATAAATTTGTTTGGGTTAGGAAAGGAGCTAACCCCCATGGACACAATAGAGTTTGGGTACCAAAGACCACTCTTATTTTATTTGATGTAGGTGTGGGCTCTCACATGACGTGAGAGTGATGGTGCCTTGAGGTGGATGCGTTCCTAGCTTAAAGATGACAATTTTTGAATGCATCACTTTCAAGGGGAGTTTGGTGGGAGGACCATCTTAGTTTGGAGACATAGAGATGTACCCTTATGGTTTTGGTAACGATCTCTAACTCCTATTTATATTTACATGCTTCCACTGTTGATTTTAGCATGTTTTGATGCTTCATGATTATTATGATAAATGCCATGACAATTAGATTTGTGACATACATGTATAGTATTTGAGTTACACCCATGTTCATATGGATTATTACTTTTGTGTTCTCACTTTTGTTTAGCTATCATGTATATCATAACTCTAAACATGTGCATTCATATAATGATCATATTTATGTTTTGTTTCTATGCTTCATGATTTGATTACATGTTTAGATGTTAGTTTTCATTAAAACTTGAGTATATACTTGTACAAACTAGTGAGCCACAAATAGATTATTAAATGTTTGTGCTTGATTGCTCATTTGTACTCATTAGATGTACTAGTATAGCCTAGTTGATGATTCATGCATTTTGACTTGTATTCTCTATTTCTGTGCATGTTTTTTCATATTTGTGATTAGCTTCATGTATATGTGTATTTTGTCTAAACTAATAGTTCTACATATACATTCTTGAGCCACTTGCATTCATGCATATATTTTTGTGTACTCTTTCATGTTTGGATATATATGTATATTCTAGTTTGTACAAAACATACATATGCGTTGAAGTTGTATTATTGAAAATTAAATTTAATGATTTTCGTATTTTCATTTATAAAGGAATTTCACATTGAGCTTATTGCCTATTTTCATAATTATATTTTTCACATAACTCTTATACACCCACTTTACTTCTTGTTTACTCATGAGTTGTTTTCATGAGACTATATGTGCTTATAGGCCTTTGAGTGTTTGATGATCATGTGATTTTTATATTTCATGGATATTCTCTTATTTTATTCCTTACTTGAAGGATTTCGTACTAGTTTTCAATTTTATCATATAACTAGTTGCGTATTCTTCATTTTGGTAGAGTTTTCAATTGTGCTAAAACCATTTTTAAACTTATTTTTGAAAACCCCTATCCATCGAAGGGCAGTTGGTTGGGTGACCATGCCTTGTATGCGTTATTGAAAATCTATTTAAACATGTGCATGAAATGGGTGGTAGGGAGTATGAGTTATACACTTGATTCTCATTGTGTTTTCAATTGGTTTTACAATTGATATCTATTTTGTATACTCATATTTGTTTCTATATATGTATGCTTCAACTTCAAATAGTATCAATTTCGATTGGTATTTATATTTTTATACATATATATGTGTTTTGATTATGCTTACTATATCTCTATATCTTTGAGCACAAATTTTACCATGCTAAGCTTGATTTAGTCCTTAATGATAATTATTTTTCAAATTGGTATCTTATACAAGCTTATGCATCATTTTCATTAGTATTTCATAAAGGGGGAGAAAATTCATGTTTTACCTTTTAATCGGTTTTGTTTATCTTTGGTATCTTACTCCCACTCTTTATGATTGAAAAATGATATCTTAGTTTTCATTTTATTTTCTATGCTCTTAATGAAAATATTTTCAATTGGTATATAGTTCATTTTCAATATTGGTATCAAGAACTTAAATTGATAGTATTCTCTATTTGGTATCTCTATTGCAAAATGATTTTAGTGTTTAACCAAAAAGATTGATTTATGTTTTTCAATTGGTATCAAAAGTGTAAAATATTTTCAATTGGTACTAATTTTTACAATTGGTATCAAGATTACCTATATGTTTATATCTTTCAATTGATATCAAAATTTTTGTTGTTTTGTTTATTTTCAATTGGTATCATAATTTGGTATCATGATGTTTCGATGTATACCTTCATACTAAATAGATATATCTTTCAATTGGTATCATTTATGCAAGGGAAGCTTAACATCTTCTCTATATATAGATTCATGTTGAGTGTATGTCATAATGAAGTAATTGACCTTTCTTTGGTCTGTAGTACACGTGTGTAGTAGGAGCTTCGCATCTCCTTTTATACATTACATATTATACTTTATGTGGTTAGGGTTTAGTCATCTCTTTCATATAAATGCATGTATGCAAGGGGAGTTAACTTCACGTCTCTCCTCTTCATGAATGTATATAGCATATATACCTTTATTGTTTGATTTATACAAAAAGGGAGAAAAATATTGTTTATGCCTTTTATTGTTTGCACACCTTTGTTGATGAATTGACAAAAAATGGGAGAGATATTTGGAGTTTTATATGCATATGTGTTTAAATTTGTTATCCTTTACCATTGGTATCAAAAGCATCTTTTGTTGGTATTGGTATCAAGAGCATCTTTTATTGTTTTGTTAGTATCAAGAGTTTTTATTAGTATCAAGAGCAACATTGTTTTTAAGAACATGTTTATTTTAAAATAGAGTCTTTATTGGTATGAAGAGCAACATTATTTTAAAAACATGTTTATTTTAAAATTGATATCAAAAGCATGTTTATTTCATTGGTATAAAAGATCATGTTTATTTCATTTTCTTGTTTTATGCATGTTTATGCATATCTATGTTGAGCATTCATGACATCTCTTTATTGTTTATTACTATGATGAGTTAAGGGGGAGCTTCTATGAAGCTTAACTTTAATCCATGCATATATAACTTCATGAATTTTGTCATCATCAAAAAGGGAGAGATTGTTGGCCCAGAGGCCCTTCACTCTAGTTTTGATGATGATTAACTCATGTAATTATAGTTTACTAATAATCTTATGATATTTAGTTTTAGATATTTGATCAAGATATTACTAGGTGATTAGCTTCAATAAAAGTATTTTGGAGATTTCACATGGTGATTCAAGAGCTCGAGCGTCATGTTCACATTTAGCATTCGGTTGGAGTTAAGCTCGGTGAATCACGTTTGGATCGAGTCGACTTGGAGACGGCGTTCTACAATTCGATTTGTTTTAGTATAGTTTGTTTAGATCTCATTGTAAAGATTAGATAGTATTGATATGCTCAAGTTCACAACACACACACACACACACACACACACACACACACACACACACACATGTTTTTAAGTTATTGGTTTTCGGTTTTTGGTTTAACCATTATTGGATTTAATATCAAAAACATAGATATAATACATTTCATATATATTGGACTCTATCCATATACAATATGCTTCAAAATTGTTTTAATGTCATATTTTTGTATTTACATGAGTTTTGGAGAAAATGATTTTCCATTTCAAAAAATCCTAGTTTCGGAAAAAATGGATTTTGATTTAAGGCAAATTTTCTATCTCACAAAAATGGTTTCAAATTGTTTGAAATATGTGTTGAATTTTTGTCACACATATTTGTATTTCAAAGATATAATAAGAACATATTTTTGTAAAATTTATGTATATTTTATGAGATTTTTTAATAGCCAAAAAGACAAGTTTTTAAATCCTATAAATGTTGACCCGGCTGTCTGTCGGTCGTCCAGGCCGGTCGACCGGAGCAGAAGTCGGTCGACCGGACCCGTTGACCGACGTGCACGCAGCCAGGGCTGGTGGGCCGGTGACCGGGCGGTCGACCGTCCAGAGAGCTCTGCTCTCTGGAAATTGCCCCGGTCGACCGGGCCGGTCAACGGCAGAGAGCTCTGCTCTCTGTATCCAGTCTTGGTTGACAGTGCTGGTCGACCGGAGGCACAACGGTCAAAAATCTGACCGTTGGGGCCGGTCGACCGGAAGGGCAATTCTGCCCTTTCCAGCTGCTAACGGGCAGATTTGAATTGGGGCTATAAATACCCCCCATTTGAGTTTGTTTTCAACGAGTATTTCAAGAGCAAAAATTATCATTCTTTCAGTGTTTAATACATGTTTTTTAAAAGAGTTTTTAGAGCCAAAAGATTTGATCTTTATTTGTTTTAAAGGGTTGGAAAAAATCAAGAAAAGGAGATGTCTTTGGGAATTGGTTTTTGATCTTCATTTCTATAGCTTTCTAGAAGTTTTCCCAAGAGTTTTTCCTTGTGTTTTTGATTTCCAAACTCTTTATTTTCTCATACTTGAGCTATCTATCTATCCTATCTTTTTGGATCTATTTTGTAGGAAAATGGTTTGTGGTTGAGAGAGACCACCAAGTGTTATAACCTTCCATTCTTTGTGATATCCCTCTAGTGAGAGGTGATTGTGTTGATATCCCTCTTGTGAGAGGTGATTGTGGAAGTGGTATTTCTATCCCTCTAGTGAGAGGTGGAGATTGAGTTGGAATCCCTCAAGTGTGAGGTGATTATTGTTGTTGTTGGCTTTGTGCCTGTCCCTCATTTGTGAGGTTGATCATTGTTTGGCTAAGTGCCTATCCCTATAAGTATAGAGGTGATTTGTTTTGTATCTTGCCTCTAGTGAGAGGTTGTATTGGTTGAGAGAGGAGTTGCGTACTCTGGTTTGTATTTACCCAAATCCTCAGTGGAGGTTTCTTGTGTGGGAAGTCCTATGTGGACGAGTTAGTGAAAATCCTTCTCTGTGAAGGCGGGGACGTAGAGCTATGTGCCCGAACCTCGAAACATATCTCGGTGTTTGCGTTTGATCCACTTTCTCTAACTCTCTCTTACATTGTGCATTGCATCTTATTGTCATATAATATATACATGCTTGGTTTGATTGTGTGCCCATACTTGTGTTTAACCAAGAGAGCTTCATATTGCACCACAACTCTTATTTAGAGAAATTTAGAGGAGATAGTCTAGAGCTCTTCACCGGGCTACACTCTTAGGTTACATTAAGTGTATTGCATTTAGTTTTTAATTCCATATTATTTGTCATTAGATTAGCCTTACACCTATTCACCCCCCTAGAGGTGTACTTTCAAGAGAGAGTTAGTGGATCAAATGCAAATACAAGGATATGTTTCGAGGTTCGAGCACCCAGCTCTACGTCCCCGCCTTCACACAGAAGGATTTCCACTATAGCGTCCACACAGGACTTTCTACACAGAGAACCTCCACTGAGGATTTGGGCAAATACAACTTGGGAGTACGCAACTCCTCTCTCAACAAATACAACCTCTCACTAGAGGCGAGGCTCAAAGCCAACACAATATCAACCTATCACTAGAGGGATACCAACAAACTCAATCACCTCTACACTTAGAGGAATACTAGCAACCCAATTGCACAACCTCCTCTACACTTAGATGGAAAGGCACAAAGCCAAGCAAAGATAAGGGTTTACAACACTTAGTGGTTTTAACAAATCACAAACTAATTTTCTCAGTAAACAAGATCCTATAGATAGGATAGGTATGATAGCTCAAGTATGAGAAAATAAAGTGTTTGGAACAAAAAAATACTTGGGAAAATCTCCAAATAGATTTAAAAATTTAGATCAAAAACCAATTCCCAAAGACTCTATTTTCTTTGAAATTCTAACACATTAAAAATAAATAAAGATTGATCTTTTAAACCCAAAACTCTTTTAAAACTTGCTGTTAAAACACTTAGGAAGATGAGAATTTTTGCTCTTGGAAATTTTTTTTAAAAACAGCTCAAGAATGGGTATATATAGCCCCATAAAATTCTGTCTGTTGGCAGTCTGGCAAAGGGCAAAACTGCCCTTCCGGTCGACCGGGCGGTCGACCGGCCAACGGTCTTAGTTATGACCGTTGAGCCACCGGTCGATCGGCCGGTCGACCGGAAACTGGAAATAGAGAGTAGAGCTCTCTGCCGGTCGACCGGGCGGTCGACCGGGGCCATTTCCAGAGAGCTGAAGCTTTCTGCCGGTCGCCGGCCTTCCAGCCCAGGCTGCGTGCACGTCTTGTGCACGTCGGTCGACCGAACTGGTCGACGATTTCTGCCTCGGTCGACCGATCTGGTCGACCGTCAGACAGCCAGGTCAAACATTATGGGGATTAAAAACTTGGGTTTTTGACTTTAATTAAATCCCATAAAATCACATAAATTTCACAAAAAATCAGTTCTTATTATATCTTTGAAATACAAATATGTGTGACAAAAATTCAACACATATTATAAACAATTTGAACTATTTTTGTGTTCTTGAAATTTTGCCTTCAAGCAAAATCCGTATTTTCCAAAAACAAAGATTTTGAAATGGAAAACCGCTTTCTCCAAAACTCATGCAAATACAAAAATATGATATTAAAACAACTTTTAAGCATGTTTTATATGGATAGAATCCAATATACATGAAAGATATTATATCTATGTTTTTGACATGAAAACCAAGATCGGTTAAACCGAAAAACCAAAACATGAAACTTTAAACTTGTGTATGTATTGTGAACTCGAGCATATCAACACTATCTAATCTTTAACAAGATCTAAACAGCTAAACAAAACAAACCGAGGTCTTCTTGTAGAACTTCTTCTCCAAGCCTACTCGATCCAAAACCGATCCAACGAGCTTGACTCCAACCGAGTACTAGATGCGATCTTGACGCTCGAGCTCTTGAATCACCATGTGTTAGCTCCAAAACTTCTTTGTTGAAGCTAATCACCTACTAATATCTTGATCAAATATCTGAACTAAATATCAGAAGATTATTAGTAAACTATAACTACATGAGTTAATCATCATTAAAACTAGAGTGAAGAGCCTCTGGGCCAACAATCTCCCCCTTTTGATGATGACAAAGCTCATGGAGTTATATATGCATGGATTAAAGTTAAGCTCCATAGAAGCTCCCCCTTAATTCATGCATAGCAATAAATAATAAAGATATGCAATGAATGCTCAATATAGATATGCATAAACATGCATAATAAACATGATCTTTGATACCAATGACATAAACATGCTCTTGATACCAATTTTAAAATAAAAATGTTCTAAAAAAAATGCTACTCTTGATACCAACAAAAGATGCTATTGATACCAATGGTAAAAGATAACAAATTTAAACAAACATGCATATTAAATATGAAGTAAACATGCATTTATAAAACTCCAAAATATCTCTCCCCCTTTTTGTCAATTCATCAACAAAGGGGTACAAACAATAAAGGGTATAAATAATATTTTTCTCCCTTTTTGCATAAATCAAATAATAAAGTTATATATGCTATATACATTCATGAAGAGGAGAGACGTGAAGTTAACTCTCCCTGCATACATGCATTTATATGAAAGAGATGACTAAACCTTAACCACATAAAATATAATATACAATGTATAAAAGAAGATGTGAAGCTCGTACTACACACGTGTACTACATACCAAAGAAAGGTCAATCACTTTAGTATGACATACACTCAACATGAATCTATATATAGAGAAGATGTTAAGTTTCCCTTGTATATAAGTAATACAAATCAAAAAATTATGATACCAATTTAAAAATATATCAAATTAGTTGAAGGTATATATACCAATTGAAAATAAAAAAATATTTTGAAGAAACCAATAAAAATTTTGATACCAATTGAAAGATATAAATATATAGAAAATCTTGATACTAATTGTAAAAATTAGTACCAATTGAAAATATTTACACTTTTGATACCAATTGTAAGAATATATATATATATTGTAAGTATTGATACCAAATGAAAAATATAAACCAATCCTTTTTGGTAAAACACTAAAATCATTTTGCAATAAAGATACCAAATAGAGAATAATATCAATTTAAGATTCTTGATACCAATATTGAAAATGAACATATACCAATTGAAAATAATTTTCGTTCGGAGCGTAAGAAACTAATTGAAAACTAAGATATCAATTAACAAATATTCTTTTTCAACATAAAGAGTGGGAGTAAGATACCATTTTAAACAAAACTGATTGAAAGGTAAAATATAAAATTTCTCTCCTTTATAAAATGCTAATGAAAACGATGCATAAGTTTGTATAAGATACCAATTGAAAAATAATTGTCATTAAGAATTAAATCAAGCTTAGCATAGCAAAATTTGTGCTTAAATATATAGAGATATAGTAAGCATAATCAAAATACATATATATGTATGAAAAGTTAAATACTAATCAAAATTGATACTATTTAAAGTTGAAGCATACATATATTGAAACAAATATGAGTATACAAAATAAATATCAATTGTGATACCAATTGAAAACAATAAGAATCAAGTGTATAATTCATAAAGACCACCCTATTCATGCACATGTTAAAATGATTTTCAATTTGAGAATATAAGGCATGGTCGCCCATCCAACCACTCTTAGATGGAAGGGGTTTTCAAAATAAGTTTGAAAATAATATTAGTATAATTGAAAACTCTTCCAAAATGAAGAAATACGCATTAGTTTTATATGATATTTGAAAACTAGTACGAAATCCTTCAAGTAAGGAATAAAATAAGAATATAATCCAAAAAACATGTAAGTCACACGACCATCAACACTCAAAGTGTATAAAGCACAAATCATACTCATGAAAATAAAGTCATGAAAAAACATCAAGTAATGTGAGTGTAAGAATCATGTAATCACAAAATCATGGGAATAGGCAATAAAGCTCAATATGACATTCCTTTGTAAGCGTGAAAATCATCAAAATATTAAAACAATACCAATTTCAAGGCATATGTATGTTTTGACTAAACTAGAAGTATACATACATATCCAAACACAAATGAGTCCACAAAGAATTTTACATAAAACGCAAATGACTCAAGGTTATACATGTATATCTTAAAAGTTTGGCAAAATTGACATATACATGAAGTTAAAATATATTGTCATAAAACATTTAAAAAATAGGGAATACAAGTTAAAATGTATGAATCATCAAAATTAGGTTATACTAGTACATCTAATAGGTACAAATGAGCAATCAAATACAAGCATATACTAATCAATTTCTGGCTCATTAGTTGTATAAGCATATACACAAGTTTTAATGAAAAATTACATCTAAACATGTAATCAAAACATGAAGCATAAAACAAAACATAAACTAATTTGATCACTATATGAATGCAAATATTTAGAGTTATGATATACACGATAGCTAAACTAAAGTGAGAACACAAAATATGGATCCATATGAACATGGGTGTATCTCAATTACTATATATGTATGTCATAAGTCTAATTATCATGGCATAATGAGCATTAAAACATGACATGCTAAAAATTAATAATCTAAAAGCATGTAAACATAAATGGGAGATAGAGATCGTTACCAAAACCATTAGCGCACATCTCTATATCACAAACCATGGTGGTCTTGCCACCAAACTTTCATTGAAAGTGATGCATCCAAAATAGTCACCATTAAGCTCGGAACGCATCCACCTCAAGGCACCATCACTCTCACATCAAGTAAGAGCCCACCCCTACATCAAATAAAATAGGGGTGAATTTTGGTACTCATACTCGATTGGGTCCATGGGGGTTAGCACCTTTCCTAACCCAAACAAATTTATTTGCAAAATTTACATTATGTACTTTATCATAACAAAATCTTGCAAGGTGGCCCTTACGTCCACAATGTGTACAAGTGTATACATGAGCATACATGGTGTTGTGTGTATGAATGTGGGAAGCATGTGTATGCCGTAGTTTGTGTGCATGCATAGGTGAAACTTGTTTCTTGCGAAACATGGATTCCAAACGTGTGTGGTTCATGACACATTGGCTCAAAGTGGAGCCCAAAAATCAACACTCTTATTTAAATTACAAATATCATTTTCAATAAGTGAAGAAGAGGTAGAGCATGCATTTAGGTACACTAGGTGGTGAAGCATGACAAATATGTGTATCAATATCGTTTTTTAAAGAAATATTTTCTTAGAAACAAATCCAATTCTTTTGAAATAGAAATAATTTTGTTTTTCAAAGATTCATTTTCTTTTACAACAAAATCAAGTTTTGAAGATAAAGCCTCATTTTTCTTCAAAACAATTTCATAATTATTTTTATTTTTCAAAATTTGTTTTCATTTAGAGCAAGTTCAAGTTGGGATTTCAATGAGTCACGTTCATTTGAAATCTCAGCCTTCTCTTGTAAAACAGCATCAAGTTTAGAAGACAAATTTTATTTTCTTCTTTTAGTGTAAAACTTTTCTTTTTCAAAAATTTGTATTTTTCTAACAATTTTTTACAAACAATTGAAGTTCTTCATTCAATGCATCAGGATCAACATAATCATCACCTGAAGAGCTAGCCCTATCATCTAGTTGAGTTTTCGAGTTTATCTTAAGGGAGTTATTCCCTTGGACCATGTAAGATTGTTATTCAGATTCTCCTCCAATAGATTCCTCCTCCTCATTGATTTTCGTTTGTAGCTCGGGAGATGTCAATATGTTCCACACTACAAAGGCGGAATCACAATGAGAAACCATATTTAAATATTTTTTGCTAACTGATTTTCTAAGTGCCTCTAGGGCTTGTGCATTGGGCTCTAAATGCTTACTATTACTAAGGTAAGATTCCTTCGTAATGGCAAGGTAAACTTTCCAACATATGGCTTTTAAAAGCCAACTCATCCTAACCTTCCATATATCAATTTTAGAAATATCAAACATAGGAGGGTTATCCATGAGTGCAAACTATATATGTGCAAATGCAAATGTAGATTAGCTAACTAAGATCTTACTCCTAGGTGGTTAAACCTAATATCAAGAGCGTAGGCTCTGATACCAATTGAAAGTACACCTAGGGGGGTGAATAGGTTTGTGGCTAATCTAATAAAAATAATGCGGAATTTAAAAACATATTGTAATATACTTAGTGTAACCAAAGAGTGTAGCCGAATTCCCGGTGAAGGGCTCTGGACTAACTCCTCTTGATTCCTCTGAATAAGAGTTGAGGTGCTATATGAAGCTCTCTTCGTTTAACACAAGTATGACACACAATCAAACCAAGCATGTATATGATATGAACAATATAAATCAATGCACAATATAAGAGAGAGTTAGAGATAGTGGATCAAACGCAAACATAAGGATATGTTTCGAGGTTCGAGTACCCAGCTCTACGTCCCCGCCTTCACACAGAAGGATTTCTACTATAGCGTCCACACAGGACTTCCCACAAAGGGAACCTCCACTGAGGATTTGAGCAAATACAACTTGGGAGTACACAACTCCTCTCTCAATAAATACAACCTCTCACTAGAGGCGAGGCTCAAAGCCAACACAATATCAACCTCTCACTAGAGGGATACCAACAAACTTAATCACCTTTACACTTAGAGGGATACTAGCAACCAAATTGCACAACCTCCTCTACACTTAGAGGGAAAGCACAAAGCCAAGCAAAGATAAGGGTTTACAACACTTGGTGGTTTCAACAAACCACAACTAATTTTCTCACTAAACAAGATCCTATAGATATGATAGGTATGATAGCTCAAGTGTGAGAAATAAAGTGTTTGGAACAAAAAAAAAATACTGAGAAAATCTCCAAATAGATATAGAAATTTAGATCAAAAACTAATTCCCAAAAGACTATTTTCTTTAAAATTCCAACACTTTAAAATAAATAAAATTGATCTTTTAAACCCAAAAACTCTTTTAAAACTTGCTGTTTAGGAAGATGAGAATTTTTGCTCTTGGAAAACTTTTAAAAACAGCTCAAGAATGGGGTATATATAGCCCCATAAAATTCTATCTATTGGCAGTCTGGCAAAGGGCAAAACTGCCCTTCCGGTCGACGGGCGATCGACCGGCCAATGGTCATAATTATGACCGTTGAGCCATCGGTCGACCGGCCGGTCAACCGAAAACTGGAAACAGAGAGTAGAGCTCTCTGCCGGTCGACCGGGCGGTCGATCGGGGCCATTTCCAGAGAGCAGAAGCTCTCTGGCGATCGACCGACCCATCGACCGGCCTTCCAACCCAGGCGCGTGCACGTCTTGTGCACGTCAGTCGACCGGACCGGTCGACCGACTTCTGCCTCGATCGACCAGTCCGGTCGACCGGCAGACAGCCAGGTGAAACATTATGGGGATTAAAAACTTGGGTTTTTGACTTTAATTAAATCCCATAAAATCACATAAATTTCACAAAAATCAGTTCTTATTATATCTTTGAAATACAAATATGTGTGATAAAAATTCAACACATATTATAAACAATTTGAACCATTTTTGTGTTCTTGAAATTTGCCTTAAATCAAAATCCGTATTTTCCAAAAACTAAGATTTTGAAATGGAAATCTGTTTTTTCCAAAACTCATGCAAATACAAAAACATGATATTGAAATAACTTTTAAGCATGTTGTATATAGATAGAATCCAATATACATGAAAGATATTATATCTATATTTTTGACATGAAAATCAAGATCGGTTAAACCGAAAAACCAAAATATGAAACTTTAAACTTGTGTGTGTATTGTGAACTTGGACATATCAATACTATCTAATCTTTACACAAGATCTAAATAGCTAAACAAAACAAACTGAGGTCTTCTTGTAGAACTTCTTCTCCAAGCCGACTCGATCCAAAACCGATCCAACGAGCTTGACTCCAACCGAGTACTAGATGCGATCTTGACGCTCGAGCTCTTTAATCACCATGTGTTAGCTCCAAAAATCCTTTGTTGAAGCTAATCACCTAGTAATATGTTGATCAAATATCTGAAACTAAATATCACAAGATTATTAGTAAACTATAATTACATGAGTTAATTACCATCAAAACTAGAGTGAAAGGCCTCTGGGCCAACACTGCGTTTATTGGGCTTCTGTTGGCCTTTGCTGGTTGGAAAAGGAAGAAGGAAAGAAAAGAATGAAAGAGAGAGAAGAAAGGAGGTTTATATGTAAAGGAGTCACTTGATTATTACAAGTTTGCCATTGGGTTTAATAAATGAGACTTACGTCTCTCTCAAGATGAAGGCTACGTCTCTGCCAGACTCGTGTCTGGCAAATTTTGAGCCAGACGCAGAGATCAGATCCGCATTTCAGATAGAAACGCGAGAATCGCGTTGATAGAAAAGACAAAAAAGCATGGTGATTAGATCAGAGTTGATTTTTGAAAGACATAACATTAAATGCGGAATGGGGAGAATCTCTGCATTAAATATTGAATCCAAGTTTGGTGAACCTCATGTCTGGCAAGGAGAAAAAGAGAAATGTAAAATATCAGGATAGAATTCCGGTATCTAGGAAAACACCGAGAACTCCAGAAAAGCCGAAAAATGAAGTATTTCGAAAGGTTTCCCAAAAGTTTCAAAAATAATAAATATTATTTTAAGATATTTGGTGAAATTGGTTTTCAGAAATTCAATCCCATTTTTAAAATAAAAAAATCCTGAAATCCACCGTGGACTACACCGAGTCGGCCGGATTTTTGATAAATTCTGAAAAATCTCAAAAAATTCATTTAGATAAAAAATATGATTTTAAAAAATAATGTGAAATCTATTTCTAAAATGTCAAGTCTGTTTGTAAATTAAAAATCTGAGAATCGGTCGGTGACACTGGTCGACACCGGTTTTGAAAATTTACAATTTAATTCAGAAAAATTCCAAAAAATCATGTAAATTCTAATATATTGAAAAATAGTCTTTGAAATTGAATTTGATTAAATCTGATTACTAGAGAGGAAAATCATGCCGTACAGCTACATGAGCAAAAATATTTAAATAATTAAATATTAGAAAATATTAAAATACGCTAAAAAGATCAGGACACATATCTGGGTAAGTATTCTGAAGATGGGGTATTATAATCCATCCACCTTATCAAAAATTTCATCCTTGAAATTTCGATAATGGGGATGCGGAGGTAGAAAGAATAGGGAAAAGGAATTTTACCAACTAAGATGTAAAGAGTTGGGGGTAACGCTCACGAATAATATCCTCTCGTTCCCGCGTAGCTTCTCCTGGGGCATGCCTATTTCAAGAAACCAGTACTAATGGTATTGCCCGATTTTTCAGTGTTTTGACACTTCTGTCCAGAATGGCCATCGACTGTTCTTTGTAGGATAAATCTAGTTGCAGTTCTAATTCTGAGTGATCTAAAATGTGACTCTCATTCTTGACATACTTCCTCAGCTGTGATATATGGAATACATTATGTACTCCTAATGATGGTGGAAATGCCAATCAGTAAGCCACATCTCCCACACGATCCAAAATTTCAAATAGACCGATGTATCTCAGATTAAGTTTTTCGCGAGTACCGAATCGGATTACCCCTTTAGTTAGTGATATCTTTAAAATTACATGATCACCTGTTCTGAATTTCAACGGTCTTCTATTAGTGTTAGCCCAACTCTTCTGTCGACTCTGTGCTGCCCGAAGATGATCTCTGATAATTCTGACTTTATCTGTTGTCTGAACTAGAATATCTGGTCCCATAAGTCTCCTCTCGCCGACTTCATCCACATATATTGGCGACCTGCATTTTCTGCCATATAATGCTTCAAATGGAGGATACTGGCTTGATAGCTATTATTATAAGAGAATTCTATCAAATGAAGATAGTCTTCTTATGACCCTTTAAATTCTATCATGCAGGCTCGTAACATGTCTTCAAGAATTTGGATAGTTCGTTCAGATTGTCCGTCTGTCTGGGGAAGATATGAGGTACTGAATTTCAGACGAATTCCTAAATTTTCTTGGAGACTTTTCCAAAAATGCGATCTGAATCTTGTATCTCTATCTGACACGATGCTAACTGGGACTCCATGCAGACGAACTATTTCTCTTATATATTTATCTGCAAGAACTTCTATTGGCTGGCCTACTCTAAAGGGTAGGAAGTGAGCTGCTTTTGTGAGGCGATCAATGATTACCCATACTGCATTGTTACCTTTAGGACTGCGGGGTAGAGCTGTGACAAAATTCATGGTGATATGTTCCCCCTTCCATTCGGGTATTGGTAATGGTTGTAGAAGCCGGCTGTTTCTCTGATGTTCTACCTTTATTTGCTGTTAAACTAAGCACTTTGCCACATACTGGGCTATCTCTCTCTTCATGGAAGTCTACCAAAACTTCTACTTCAAGTCTTGATACATTTTATCTCCCCTAGGTGTATAGGATAAGTTGAACTGTGTGCCTCTGCCAAAACTTTCTGTCGAACTTCCCCTTATGTACACAGATTCTGTTACTAAAATAAAGTGCACCATCCGAATGAATACGGATATCCATCCTTAATCCAGCTTCTACTTGAGCTCTGAATTTCTGTAATCTGGGCTCTTCCTTTTGAGCTTCCTTAATTTCATCCATCAGGGTTGGTTGAATCTGGAAGGTCATTAAATGACCTGACTCATTAGTTCTTTGTACTATAATTAAATCCAATCTTATGAATTCCTGAAGCAATTCCTTCTGTTGAGTGAGCCATACCAGTACTTTATTTTCTGATCTTCTGCTTAATGCACCTGGTACTGTATTGTTCTTATCAGGATTGTACTGTAAGTCTATGTCATAGTCGGCCATCAATTCAAGCCACCACCTTTGCCTCATGTTTAATTCTTTCTGTATAAAGATATACTTAAGACTCTTATGATCAGTATAGATTAATATTTTGTCCCCCAGAAGGTAATGTCTCTAGATCTTTAACGCAAATATTATCCCTACTAGTTCTAAGTCATGGCTTGGGTAATTTCTCTCATGTGGTTTCAATTGCGTAGATGCATAAGCTATGACATGGCCATGCTGCATTAATACACATCCTAGGCCTTTTCCGGATGCATCACAAAATATAACCATCCCTCCTGTTTCTGAGGGAGTCTTCAAAATTGGAGCTGAAACCAGTCTTTCTTTTAATTGTTCGAATGTTGTAGTACATTCCTCTGACCATAAATACCTTTCTCCTTTTTTGGTGAGCTTTGTTAATGGGGCTGCGATTTGGAGAAGTCTTGGACAAATCTCCTGTAATATCCGGCTAATCCAATAAAACTTTTAATTTCTATTACTGTCCTTGGAATTGGCCAATCTTTTACTGCCTGAATCTTGTTAGGGTCAACTGAAATTCCTCTTTTGAAACTATATGACCTAAGAAAGTTATACGGTCTAACCAGAACTCACACTTGCTCTGTTTAGCATAAAGCTGTTCCTATCGGAGAGTCTGTAGCACTATTCTCAAGTGTTCTGCATGTCATTCTTAGAATATATCAAGATATCATCGATGAACACCACGACAAACTGGTCCAAATATGGTGAGAAAACTCGGTCATCAAATCCATAAAGACTGCTGGGGCATTAGTCACTCCGAAGGGCATGACTAGAAATTCGTAATGACCATAGCGAGTTCGAAATGCTGTCTTCGGAATATCTTCTTTCTTCACTTTTAGTTGATGATAACCTGATTGTAAATCCAATTTTGAAAGTACTCGGGCCCTATGAAGTTGATCAAAAAGATTATCAATTCTTAGTAAGGGATACTTATTCTTGATAGTAACTTTGTTTAATTCTCTGTAGTCTATACACAACCGCTTACCACCATCTTTCTTGTTGGCCAATAGTACTGGAGCTCCCATGGTGAAGTACTCGGTCTAATCAATCCCTTGTCAGAATATTCCTATAACCGCCTCTTTAGAACTTCTAACTCAGTAGGCGCCATTTTGTATGGGCTTTAGATATTGGAACTGTGCCCGAAATAATATCAATAGAGAACTCAATTACTCTGTCAGGTGGAAAGTCCTGAGATCTCTTTAAATACTTCAGGAAACTTATTCCAAACCGGTACTCCCCTTTTCTGGATCTCAGCATTAGTCATCTGTGTTTTTCCTTTGGCAGGTTTACGTTCTCCTTCAAATTGAAACTCAGGCTGAAGTAGTATTTTAAAAATAACTTTCTTATTTCGACAATCAATAACTGCATGGTATTTGCTGAGCCAGGTCATGCGTAAGATTACGTCGTACCCTTTAGTATCTAGTACGAGCATATCCACTGCTAATGTCCTGTTACACAGTTCACCAGACAATCTATACAAATTCTATTAGAGATGACTACCCCATTACCAGTACTAATCTCCTACTGATGGTCTAAATATTCAACAGGTATAGAGTGCAAAGCAGTGAAACTATCTGATATGTAACAATGAGAAGCGCCAGAATCAAAGAGGGCTAAAATAGGTTTATACTGCACCATGATCTTACCTGTCACCAC
>JAVJIF010017491.1:0-97689 GCA_038442645.1 Agave tequilana
TCTAGTTGAGATCTCAATGAATCCCTTTCATTATAGATCTCAACCTTCTCTTGCAAAACCATGTCAAGTCTATAATGCAAACTCTTATTATCTTTTTCATTTCTAGACTTTCCTTTTTCAAAATCGTATACTTTTCATTAATTTTTCACAAACAATTGAAAGTTCTTCATTTAAAGCATGGGCATCATATATGATCATTACTTGAAGAACTAGCATCATCATCCTATCTAATGGAGTTTCCGAGTGTACTCAAGGGAGTCATTCCCTTGGACCATGTGTCATATAGAGTTGGATCTCCACTAGATTCCTCCGTTGATTTGGCACTTGAAGCACGGAGTGTGGTTGTTGTCAACTTGTTTCCACACTGCAAAAGCGGAATCAAGATTAGAAACACCTAAAAGTAGTCTTTAGGTAATGTGCTTCTAATGGCCTCTAGGGCTTGTGCATTGGCCCCTATATGATTGCAATCACCAAGATAACATCTCTTGGTGGCGGCAAGGAAAACATGCAAACCTAGGGTCTTTAGGTACATGGACATCCTATACTTCCAAACATCAATGTTGGAAGGTCAAAGCTAGGAGGGGTCATGAAGTCCATGGTAAACTATATATGAATGTGCAAAACAAACAATGCAAATGAGATTAGCAAGCAAATGGATCACTCCTAGGATGTTAAGCCTAAGTATCAGGAGCACTAGCTCTGATACCAATTGAAAAACACCTAGAGGGGGTGAATAGGTGTAAGTGCTAATCTAAGAAACTTAATGCAAACTAAGTGCGCTAAATGTGAAGCTAATGCCAATTATGCACAAACTAATACAATACACACAAGTGTAGCCGAATTCCCCTTGCGAGGCTCTGGACTAACTCCCTTGATTCCCTTGAAATGGGTTGAGGTGCTATGTGAAGCTCTTATTGGATGAGTATAAGTTAGGCACACACACACAAGCATCCAAGCAATATGAAAATACACACAATCAAGCCAAGCATATAATAGATATGACATAGAAATGCAAGGCACAACACAAGCAATATATGATATGAATAATCAATGCTCACACAAGCAAGTATGATATGATGATGAGTATGATGCTTTGCACAATTATAAGAGAGAGTTAGAGAGACAATGATCAATACGCAAACACCAAGATTTGTTTCGAGGTTCGAGCACCTTGCTCTACATCCCCGCCTACACCACCGTGTAGGATTTCCCCATCTCAACTCCCACCGAGGGAACCTCTACGAAGAGGATTTCTTACACTCTAGGAGTACCTAACTCCTCTCTCAATACAACTCCACCGAGGCCAACAACAACCAACAACAACCTCTACCAAAGGCTCACAACCAATCTCAATCACCTCACACTTGAGGGATACAAACCAATCACCCGATCACCTCTACCTAAGAGGGATACAACAAGAATAAGGTGTACAACTTAGAGGTTACAAACAACAACCTCAAACTCTCTCTTTCTTTCTTCTCTTTTCTTTCCACAAAACAAGATCCTAATAGATTAGGATAGTATGATAGCTCAAGTGTGGAAAACTAGGTGTTTGGAAAACTAGCAACAAAGAAAATCACTTGGGAAAATCCTTCCAAAAGATATAGAATGAAAACCAAGACATCTCCCAAAATATTCTTTTCTTTGATTTTTCCAAAAACCTAAAACAATAAAGATTGAAGAATTAAAGCCCCAAACACTTTTGAAAACTTGTTTTAAAACTCTAGAAACCAGAAATTTTTCTCCTTAAAAAACTTGGCCAAAATCCCCAAAGAGATGGGGTTTATATAGCCCCTATACAAAACTAGCCGTTAGGCTGATGTGGCAGCCTGACAGGCCACCAGTCGACCGGCCCGGTCGACCGCCAACGGTCAAAAATGTGACCGTTGGGCAATAGCGGTCGACCGGCCCCCGGTCGACCGAAACAAACCGAGAGCAGAGCTCTCAGACCCGGTCGACCGCTCGTCGACCGTCCACTGTGCCTAACAGACGTGCACGTCTGTGCACATCGGTCGACCGGCCCGGTCGACCGGCCCTTGGTGCGGTCGACCGTCCCGTCGGCCCGACCAGCCTGTCAGCACAAAACCAGGTCAGAAAAATTTGGAAAAATATTTTCTAAAAATCTTTTATCTCTTTTAAAAATAACCATAAAAATGTTTTTATTATTTTATGTTGAAACATAAACATGTGATAAAAATTTCAAGACAATATATCACAATCAATTCATTTTTGAGTCTTGCAAATTTTATCAAAAACAAAACCTTGTATTTTATCAAACTAGAATTTTCCAAAACATGAATTATAGTCAAAATAAGTTTGTCTAGCAAGTTTAAAGCATGTATGTAATATCTAGAACCTATCTAATATACATAGGTATAAGGTAAACTTGTTTGATCTATTATTCATGAAACCAAAAACCAAATCATGAAACGTGTGTGTTTTGTGCACTTGAGCATATCACTAAACTAAGCTTTACAAATATGGATCTAAAACACAACTAAACTAGAATACCTAAGTCTTCTTGACGATCTTCATCTTCAAGTAGACTCGGTCCAACTCCGTGATTCTCCAAGTGCAAAGGTATGATCTTTAAGCTTTGGCACCGGAATCATCATGAATAGCTTCTAATCATCTTGTTGAAGCTAATCACCAACCTAATATCCTATTAATGTTCTGAAACTTAGAAACACAAGAATATTAGTAACATACTACATGAGTGTTGATCATCATCAAAACTAGAGTGGAAGGCCATTGGGCCAACAGTTTACAACAAACAACCTCAAACCTTCTCTTTCTTTTCTCTTATCTTTTTCCACAAAAACAAGATCCTAATAGTTTAGGATAGAAGATAGCTCAAGTGTGGAAACAGTGTTTTTGGAAACAAGCAACAAAGAAAATCTTTGGGAAAATACTTGCAATATGATAGAATTGAAGATCTAAGCAAAAATCCCAAAAACCTATTTTTCTTTGATTTTCCAAAAACCCAAACAAATAAAGATGAGAAGTTTTTGCACTTAAAACTCTTTTGAAAACTCTTGTAAACACCTCAGAAAACTGAAAATTTTTTTCTCTTAAAAAACTTGGCAAAATCCCCAAGAGATGGGGTTATATAGCCCCTATACAAAACTAGCCGTTAGGCTGAGCTGGCAGCTCTGACAGCATCGGTCGACGGCCCGGTCGACCGCCAACGGTCAAAATGTGACCGTTGGGCAATAGCGGTCGACCGGCCCGTCGACCGAAACATCCTGAGAGCAGAACTCTCATCTCGGTCGACCGGCCCGGTCGACCGTCCCAGAGACTCCAAAACGTGCACAGACTTGTGCACGTCGGTCGACCGCCCGGTCGACCGGCCTATGGTGCGTTCGACCGGTCCGGTCGACCGACTTGGCCTGTCAGCCAGTCCTCAGTTCTGCACAGATACGGGATTTGAAAATAGGTCTTTTCACTCAATAAAAATCCCATAAATTCACAGTAAATCTAAAAATATGTTTTTCTAAAAGTTGTTTTATCATTTTACTTTGATAACCAAACTTGTGATAAAATTTCAAGACATATATCAATCATATCAATTCATTTTTGTGTCTTGCCAATTTTATCAAAACAAAACTTGTATTTTTATCAAACTTGATTTTTCCAAAACATGAATAGGATAGTCAAAATAAGTTTGTCTAGCAAGTTTAAAGCATGTATGTGTATCTAGACCATATCTAATATACATAGGTATAAAGTAAACTTGTTTGGATCTATTATTCACGAAAACCAAAAACCAAATCATGAAACGTGTGTTTTTGTGCACTGAGCATATCAACTAAACTAAGCTTTACAAATGGATCTAAAACTCTATCTAAACTAGGATACCTAAGTCTTCTTGACGATCTTCATCTTCAAGTAGACTTGCTCCAAAACTCCGTGATTCTCCAAGTGCAAAGGTATGATCTTTAAGCTTTGGCACCGGAATCACCATGATAAGCTTCTAATCATCTTGTTGAAGCTAATCACCAACTAATATCCTGTTAATGATCTGAAACTTAGAAACACAAGAATATTAGTAAACATAACTACATAGTGTTGATCATCATCAAAACTTGAGTGGAAGGCCATTGGGCCACACCCATCTAGCAATTGCTTGATTTGGAGTCCAAGAAAGAAATTAAGCTCACCCATTGAAGACATTTCAAATTCACATTGCATAACCTTTTCAAATTCCTTGCATAAAAACTCATTAGTAGAACCAAAAATTATATCATCAACATAAATTTGCACAATTAAAATGTCATTATCAACATGCTTAGTGAATAGAGTTGTGTCTACTTTGCCTTTAACAAAATCATTTGAAATGAGAAAACTAGAAAGCCTTTCATACCAAGCTCTTGGAGCTTGTTTCAATCCATACAAAGCTTTATCAAGTTTAAAAACAAAATTAGGATGAACATGATCAATAAAACCGGGAGGTTGTTCAACATAAACTTCTTCATTTATAAAACCATTCAAAAATGCACTTTTCACATTCATTTGAAAAAGTTTAAAATTTTTGAAAGATGCAAAAGCTAGTGTCATCCGTATGGCTTCAAGCCGTGCTACGGGTGCAAAGGTCTCCTCAAAGTCAATTCCCTCAACTTGAGTGTAACCTTGGGCCACTAACCTAGCTTTATTCCTAATCACATTTCCGGACTCATCCATCTTATTCTAAAGATCCACTTAGTACCAATTATTGGTCTATCATGGGGCCTAGGAACAAGGTGCCAAACTTGGTTGCGCTCAAATTGATTGAGTTCCTCTTGCATGGCTAGCAACCAATATGAGTCCGCCTCGGCTTCGAGGATGCTTTTGGGTTCAAAATAAGAAATGAAAGCAAAGTTACCACATAGGTCATGGAGTTTGGAGCGAGTTGTTACCCCTTTAGATGCATCACCTAAGATGAGCTCCTTGGGATGATTTGTAGCGTATCTCCAAGCTTTAGGAAGCGGTAGAGAACTTTCCTCTTTATCCTCTTAAACATCACCAATTGATTCTAGCTTTTCTTCTTGAGCGGGTGAGTCCTTCAAGGATAGTCTCTCCATGTTATCACCTAATGGTTCAATCTCTACAACATTCTCAACAAACACATTAGATTCTTCAATTTAACATGCATGGATTCTTCAATGGTAAGTGAAGATCTATTGAATACTCTATAAGCTTTACTAGTTGTAGAATATCCAACAAAGATTGCTTCATAAGCCTTAGCATCAAATTTACCCAAGTTATCTTTAGTGTTCAAAACAAAACACTTGCATCCAAAAACTTTGAAATATGCAACATTAGGTTTTCTAGAATGATACATTTCAAAAGATGTTTTGGAAGAATTTTTACATAAATAAATACGATTTGATATATAGCATGTGGTGTTTACGGCCTCGGCCCATAGATATTGAGGGAGGTCATACTCACTTATCATTGTCCTAGCCATCTCTTGAAGTGTTCTATTTTTCCTTTCTACAACTCCATTTTGTTGTGGAGTTCTAGGACAAGACATTTCATGCTTAATTCCCTTTTCATCACAATAAGTCATGAAGAGTTGGTTAACAAACTCACCACCTCTATCACTCCTTATTCTCAAAATCGAAAAACCCTTTTCTTTTTCAACTCTTTTTCGAAAAATCTTAAAATGAGAAAAAGTTTGATCTTTGTGTTCCAAGAAGAAAACCCAAGTGAAACGGGAAAAATCATCAACTAAAACAAATGCAAATCTACTACCATTTAAGCTCTTAGTTTTAGTAGGTCCAAAAAGATCCATATGAATTAATTCTAAAGGCCTAGTTGACATGATATCCTTGATTGGTTTGAAGGAAGACTTGGTTTGTTTCCCAAGTTGGCACGCACCACAAATGCGGTCTTTCTCAAACTTCAAGTAAGGAATACCCTTCACCAATTCCTTTGAATTAATCCTAGAAAGATGGTCAAAAGATGCATGTCCTAATCTTCTATGCCAAAGCCAAGAATTTTCATCAAAAGCATTTAAGCATTTAGTAGAACATTCCACATTAAGCATGTCAATGATATAAACATTATCATCACGAAAACCGGTGAGAATACAATCATTGGTTTTAACATCAAAGATTTTGCAAGAAGAATCATCAAAAACAACCTTAAGTCCACGGTCACAAATTGACTAATGCTAAGCAAATTATGCTTCAAACCATCAACAAGTACAACATTTTCTATAATGGGAGATGCACCAATTTGAATGTTACCTATACCGATGATAGTGCCTTTGGAGTCATCCCCGAAGGTGACGGAGCCACCTTCCTCGTACCTTGATAGGGTTGTAAAGTTATTGATGTCCCACGTCATGTGTCTTGAACAACCACTATCAAGGTACCACCGCTCCCTACGTCTTGGAGTCTTGGTGTGTACCTACATCAAAT
The DNA here is from genome assembly GCA_038442645.1 of Agave tequilana. Lineage (NCBI taxonomy): Eukaryota > Viridiplantae > Streptophyta > Magnoliopsida > Asparagales > Asparagaceae > Agave > Agave tequilana. Next base: position 6,405 of record JAVJIF010017491.1, read on the forward strand.
AATTTAGGAATTGATTTTTGTACCCACATTTTCTTGGGTCCTAAGAGTTAGTTCCATGAACCCAAACAAGATTATTTGATCTATTTACTTGGTCATAACAAAATTAAGCCAAATGTCCATTCTTACCACAATATGTGCATCTATACACTCTACCATATTTAAAAGCATAGTGAGTGTGTGATTTGTGAGCATGAGAATTGTGAGCATGAAAAGATTTAGCATGAGAAGTGTTATGTGCAGTGTGAGCATGAGGAATCTTAACATGTGAATCATTAGCATGAGAGGTGTGCTTTTTAGAAAACATTTCTTCAAGTTTCTTAGTGTTAAAAGCACAATCCTTTAAAGTCTTTTCAAAATCAACAATTCTAGTTTTTAAAGAAGAAATTTCTTTTTCATCAACCTTAGGAAATTTTGCTTTACAAGCAACTTTGTAAGCACTAAATTCATTTTGGGTAGAAATGAGATTTGAAGAAATTTCATCTTTTTCTTTAGAAATAATAGCAAGTTGATTTTTGAGAAAAGCAACTTCCTTTTCCAATTTAGAGCATTCAATCTTTTTATTATCATAGGTTTCTGAAAGTTCAACAAAAGCATGAACAAGAACTTCTTTACTTAATTCATCATCTTCTTCATCAAGAGGTTGAGGGGTTACCTTTGGTGTGTTTGCCATGAAACACATATTCGCTCTATCCGTCTCTTCCTCGAACTCGCTTTCTGAATCCCAAGTTGCCTTGTACGCTTTCTTTTCTTTCGGTTTCTTTGGCTTGAAGGAGGAGGTCATCTTCTTCTTGAACTCCAGGCAATCGGCCATGATATGTCCGGGTTTTCGGCAATTGTAGCATATAATTCTTCTCTCCTCTTTGCCTTCAAATTTCCTTCGGAAGTTGAGCTTGTTCCTCCGGTACATTCTCTTCACATTGCGAACAAGTAGTGATAGTTCCTCATCTTCTTCTTCATCTTCTTCATCGTCTTCAAGAGTGGATGAAGACTTGAAGGCTATGGATTTCTTCTTTAGTGGAGCGGCCTCTTCTCTTGCTTTCTTTTCCATCTCATGGGTTTTTAAGTTCCTAATGAGACTAATGAGGTACATCTCATCCTTGTCGTTTAACTCTTTCAAGGTGGTGGCCTTTATCTCCAAGATGAAGGAAGAGCCCAAATTACTTTTCGCACCTTTTGGTCATTTGAGATATCATCACCTAAAGAAGAAAGAGCATTGGTGATTTTAGTAAATCGAGTAATCATACAATCAATAGATTCTTCATCAATCATTTTAAAGGATTCATATTGGGATCTTAAGAGATCTATCTTAGCTCTCTTAACTTGTGAAGTCCCTCGTGTGTGACCAACAAATGTTGCCAAATCTCATAGGCGGATTGGCAATGAATTACCCGTGTAAGGTCATCCTCATTCAAGGCGGTTAAGAGGAAATTTTGGGCCTTGGAGTTAGCCTCATATTCTCTAAAGGTGAAGTCGGTCCATGTGCTCTCATCACTATCGGGTGCAACATAGGGTTTGATCAAAGATTTTACAACTAAGCTACCTAATGAATGCAAAAAGATAGTCATCCTAACCTTCCAAATAGGGAAATTTAGTCCATCAAATTTAGGATGGGTTTTGATGTTATCGGCCATGTTTACTAGTGAATGAATGATGGAATGAAAATGTTGATTAGCAAATTTTAATGATCTCTCTAAGGATGTTAAGCCAAACCTAGAGTCCAAGCTCTGATACCAATTGAAAATCACCTAGAGGGGGGGTGAATAGGTGATAATGCTAATCAATGCACAATTTAAAAATATGATGCAACAATCGCCAAAACAAGACTAAGAGCCGAATACCCCGTAAAGGGTTCTGAACTCCTTCCTCCTGATTCCTCTTGAAATGAGTTAGAGGTGCGCAATGCAACCTTATTGTATGGGACTATGATTGACAAGATGAATGAAAACAAATGAATCTTGCAATGAAGATAGAGAGCAAGTAATAAGAGCAATGAAAGTAAAGCAAGAATCAAGTGCAAGTAAACCAAACGCAAACACCGAGAATTGTTATCGAGGTTCGAGCACCCAGCTCTACTTCCCCGCCTTCCCCAGAAGGATTCCAACCACTTCCACTATCACAAAGATGTTACAGATTCACCGGAGTACCCAACTCCACAATCTCAAGTACAAGCAATCTCTTAGTAGTCAAAAGACCACAAACTCTCTCTTGCAAAATTCTCTTCCCTTACAAAGGTCCTTAGAGAACAATGAGTAGGAATGAAGCTCTTGTGTGTAAGGAGAAAAGAAAAAGAAATCAGAGAGTTCTTGAAAATACTTCAGAAAATGAGAAAGAATTTCAGCACAAAACCAAGAAACCAAGCTCTTTTGAATGCCTTAAACTTTTGAAACTTTTGCAAATTTTTCTTGTAATCAATCTCTCCCTAAACACCCCTATTTATAGTAGAGGGCTAGGGTTAGAAGATAAAACTCACTTAAGGCTAATAAGAAAGTATTAGGATCAGCAAATGACATTTAAACCCTTATTAGAGAGAAAAAGACAAATAAATCAGCCTTAAAATTATAGCCGTTACTGTTCAAACGGCTATTCCGGTCGACCGGTCGGTCGACCGAAGTACAAAAATAAGAGCCGTTGCAGGCTCTCGGTCGACCGTCTGGTCGACCTAAAAATACAGAGAGCAATGGTCTTGCAGGCAGGCAGGTGTCGGTCGACCGTCGGGTCGACCGTGAAACGTGCACACGGATACGCACTGCTGCCAGAACCTCGGTCGACTGGGTCGGTCGACCGGCTTGACCTGACACAGGGTCGGCCGACCCGGACGGTCGACCGGCTCAGGTCAAAAGCCAAAACAAAAACAAAATTTGAGGAGAAATCTATTTTTAACAAAACAATTTTGAATAGAGATATATATAATGGATAAAAAGGAGTTTGTAGGCTGAAGATTGTATACAAACTATTTTTGTACATATTATAGGAAATATTTTTGGAAACAAGATGTGCGCATAAACGTGTGTGATAGAGCTTCAAACCTATTCATTATTCTTTAACAAAACTCTAATCTAATAATTATCTTGAGCAATCTTGAAGTCTTGAGCCATGCAATGCCTTGCTAGAGGCTTTTTTTCTATGTTCCTTCCTTGATGTGTAAAAGCCTTCTTTGCTTTATGAACCTAAAATTTCTTGCAATAACTAAGCAATGGCCTCCAAATATAGTTCAAACCTGAAACTTATCTTAACAAACTAATTAGTACCATATAGCTCCTATTTGGTTTGTTATCATCAAAACTCTAAACAAATGGAGAGTGTAACCTTATGGGCCAACAATGGACCTAGAAACATGCAAGAGAGGTATTATTAACGGATTTAATATTAAATAAATATAAAAATGTGGTATGAAATATGCAATTTTAGAGACTAATCACACCCTCACACTTATCTTTTGCTCGTCCCGAGCAAAACAAAAAAAACTAAAGAAATTATTGCACCACATTCGCAGGTGATGTGATTGCACTGAGCATGTGCAACAAGCCGTTAAACCTCTAGGTTTCCCCTAGAGGAGGAATTTTGTCTCCTGAGGGTTTTCAGCAGATTACACCCGCAAAATCTGTAAAGAAAGAAATCAAATGTTAGTATTTTGAAAACGCATTTTGAAATAGAGAAAAGTGTTAAAATATTTTTGCGAAAATTTAAGTGATCTAAGGTCACAGGTTAACCAGAAATTATTTTTTCTTAAACTAAGTCGAAATGCAAAATCTTGTTATACATTAAATATAAGAATTTAAAATTGAATGGATTCTTTGTTCTTTCATAAAACTCTTAGAAAATATGCACTTTGTGAACAGTGAAGATTTTTGGGATATCAACTCAAATTTTTATGCCATTTATTTGTTTTATATTTATATTTTTTCTTCCCTTAGTTTTTTTTAGGCTTTCTTATTTACCCGGGTAGTGAGCCTTTAGCCAGTGACTCCCAAACCAGATAGTTTTAGAGCACTAGATGAGAAAACATCCCTCGAACTTAAGGACTCAAGTAAATAAGGCCACAAAACTAAAGGGCATTATTTTGTTTTTGTCCACCGGTTTTAGCGTGAAAATCATGCTTCCTGAGGTATAACTACCCAACTTCAATAAGTGATTTTATCATCATTTTTTTTATATATTTTTTATGGTATTTTTATGGCATTTTCAGTCTTTGTCTCAATACAAAAAAATTATGTAATTGTGAAGTGCATAAATCTAAGGCAAAAAATTCAAGATCAAATTATCTTTCCAATCTTACTTCCTTTTCCTAAAATGTAAACAAGATCTATTATTTTGACTTGGTTTAAAAATTCATAATTTTAGGTCTTCCTAATTCCTAAGATAATCTTAATTTTCTTAAAAATAAATCAAAACTACTTCTCTTAAATCAAAAGTTTTGTAAAAAGAAAAGAAAAGAGTTTCAATACAAAAGAAAATTTTATAAATTTCCTAAAAAGAAGTGTAAAAGAAAGAAAATTTAAAACAACCTACATTTGAAAACCCTCCCCCACACTTATCTCATGCACTATCCTCAATATATCATGAATTTGTATATACATGAAACAAATGGAAGGGGAAGGAAAATTACCTCTTAGTGGTGGCTCCGGTGGTGGTCTGATTGGGCCAAGCGTTGCTACCCAATCAAAATAACGTGGTGGCTCATGGAATCCACCTTTATTGACCTCTTTTTTATTACATATTTACAATCCCAAATATTAATAGGATCATGCAAAATCCTATCATGAAAATTATTCCTTTTATATGACCAATCTTAAGAAGATCATCACTGAGTCATTATAGTCAATACCTTGGTCCAACAATAGAATTGCTTTTGTGGAATCGATGATTTGGGCTTTGAAATAAAAAGTTTGGGAATCAATACTAACTCGAAAAAATCAACTTTGGGTTCGAGAGTCAGTTTAGGTTCAAGAGTTGAGTCTAAATCAAAGAATTTAATTTCATATTTTGTTCCCATCAATGAAATGTGACTATACAAAAGAGGTGGTTCAATTTCAAAATTCATGGATACAGGAATCAATGTTGGCTCGGGCAATGGGTCTAACTTGGGTAGGATGCCAGAGTTGACATAGATTCAAAGATTGGAATTGAATCACAGAGTTGTGGGTCGGGTTCGCATTCATATTCAAGTTCAATTTCATTGAAATGAAAACTTGCCAATTTGTCAGTGGGTTGATATTGGTCAAGTTCAAGGTTTTGTGGTGAAATTAAATCTTGGTCAAAGTCTTCAAGATTCCATGATTTTGGTTTTCATTAATGTCATTAGAAGTGTTAGGAATAGTCAAAGATTGGGCAGGGAGAGCTTCCTTATTCCTACACATGTTTTCCAATCGACTACGTCTAGCTTATAACATATTGAAAGGATTGCTTTGGAATTGAATCACGGATTCCGTACTCTTTTCGAAGTCAGTATGTTCTTCTTGTTGTGGGACTTAAAAAATAGAGTAAGGATCTTGGATTTGAAAATTTTGATGGGATTTTTAGTCTTCTAGATTTTGAATTTGTCGCTCGAGTTCCCTAAGGCTTCCATCCTCTTTTCCTGTCAATTGGTTCTTCAAATGGTTGTTCAGGAGAAGGAGTATATGAAGCTGGATATTGGTAAGGTGGTTGATCATATGACTCGGGAGAGTTGTATCCCCACTGACTCTGTGAAGAGTGGTAATGATTATTCCGATCTTTTTCATAGTATTGGGACTAGGGCACATATTGAGTCGGATAATCTCAATTCAGCATATATGGTTGGTTCATGCTGTACATAGTCAGATCGGAGTTATCCGAGTCAAATGAGGTCGGGGTGAAATATGGATTCATATTAGGATTGAAAAAATTGTTATTGTTGAAATCCATTTCACAATATATAAAAAAGGAAAGAAAAACAAGCCTATGCTAGGGTTGACTTAGATGTAGATGACACCTAACTGGTTAGACTGTCCACGGGGGTTACATTGTCAGAATTTGATCACGAGTTAATCGGCCAGGTAGGGACAAGATCAGGGGGAGGTATTCGTGCCGGAGCAACGGGCCTAATTATGCCAAACACTATTCTTCGATGTTTCGACTCTCAATCCCAATCTTCGACACCGATTTTACAAGAGTCAACTTCTAACAACTTTTCCCTTAGATCAATCTCTTAAATGAGTTCGAGATGTCCCTAGGGGCCAACGTCTAGCAAGTTTTATTAAGGCTTGGGTTGTGTGAGTGGGGAGGTGATTTTTGGGCTAAGGAAGGGTAATAACTTTCCCACCTTATATTGTATTGGGTTTTGCCCTTAAGTTCAGCTCGTGCAAGTGTGCAATATGGATAATAATGAACACACAAAGAGAGTAAATCACCCACGTGTTTGTCCTAACTATATGCAATGCAATATGTACACCTCCGTCAAGATCATAACAATAAAAGAATAAAATATAGTATATTGGAATTGAAATCGACACGTGCCTAGATGCAAATATCTAAACCATTTTAAAGCATCTAATTCTCGTATTTTAGTTCTTAAATTTTATAGTGCACAGGTAACAGAAACTAGCAACAAAATGTAATAATATTATATAAGAATTTACCCAACCACAAAAGAGCAAGTGTGAACTTCTGTAATGCTAAAGAATTTGACCTGCACACTAAAAAACAAAGAAGTAAAGTTAACAAAAATGTTAAATCAAACCGTTCCCATCACCGGCAACGGCGCCAAAATTTGATCGCGGGAAACCGTGCACAAAAGATGTATGTTTTGAAATCAATAGTTAAAAGTGCATTCTTTGGCTTCCTCAATACTTCCGTTATAGCATAGAGGCTAAACGGGTCGAATTCACAGGGACAGAAAGTGATAGTGCTTTACCAAAATATTCATGTATGTGTTAAAGTTTCTTCAACATTTTAAAGAATCGAAAGAAAAGAAAACAAAGAATGAAAAGAGAAGAGTATGGTAAAACACGAAGAAGTAGGAAATATACAAGAAATGATTTTTGTGATTTTCGTTTGTATATCAAAAATAAAATAAAATGATAAAGAAAACCCATGGCTACTAACTACTAATGGCTCCTCTAACTATGCTAACCTCTTAGTGATAGTTGCCTCACATGTATCCTTGACCATCACTAGTCATTGGTACAAGAGCATTCCAAAGTATAACCTATAAGATAAATTTCACATCCAAACTCAATAAAATAAGTGCAAGCTACACTTAAACCATCAAAACTAAACAAGAGTAAGCATGGAGTAAAGTAATGTTAGCTTGTTAGAGAGTTAGGATGTTAGAGTGTTATAATCCATCATCATGAAATTTGATTGAGTTTTTACCTGCACACAAAAATACAGAATTAGAGAACTTAGAATAAAGAGTGCAAGTACTCAATACTACCGCAATAGCAAGTGGCTATGCGGGTCGTGATCTACAAGGAGGGACTAGCGATGAAATTTTTTTTAATAAGTTCTCTTTTAAATTACAAAGTATGGTTAAAGATTTTCTTTTAGTTCTTGAAAATAAAAATAAAAATGGAGTTACAGTTAAGTTAAAAAGAAAGTGGTAGATTGAGAAGGTGGAGAAAATGAAAATGGATTTGTACAAAGAAATTAAAAAGAGTGATAAAAGAGTTGGTAGATTGTGGTGTTGGTGATCTAAACTAAAATTAAAAGAAAAGAAAGTTAAAACCTAAAAAACTTACTTACTCTTCGGCGCCTGCTTACCTTTGAACCCGTATCGACGATGTACCTTTGTTTGAAGGCGAGCGAAGTATGACAAATAGGATCTTCCCCATTCCCAATTTACATTATGAAATGAAGGGGCAAGCACACTACCATAGAAATGAATATCCATCACCATAAGCCATTATTGGCACTTGCAAAGGCAAGGCAACATCGAGGCTATCGGAGTCATTTGGATTCACAAATACAGAAGAGGGAAGCAAAACAAAAATAGAATAGAAAAGAAAAGAAAACTTGGATTCGATTTAAATAATAATGAAAAAAAAGATTACTTACACTGGTGTCACCCTCAGTGCAAGCTTGTTCTCATTCCTCCATGAAAATTTTCTCTCCCCTCAGTTACATAAAGAAAATAAAAATTACATAAAAAAAACTAAAAATCTAAGTTACAAACTACAGAATAGCCTAACTTTTACTCTCTACTTGGTCGTTCTTCATTTGCCTTTGAGATTGCAGGTATTTATAGGAGAAATGCAGAGGTTAGAGGAGTATGAAGATAGAGGAAGCTAGATATTTCTGAATTTGAATCCTCCCCTTATCTCCAAACTTGATTTGATGTGGAAATTTAGTTCTGATCTGTAGCTTATTAGCGTGTTGATTGCTAAATATAACTTATCAAATGACAGAATTCGAAATGTTGATCAACTTAAGAGTTGTAGCCCTTTAAGTCTTCGTTCGGGATCATCTTGAATCATTAGATTTGAATTTTAGTAACGAAAGTTATGATTCAAATACTAAATGTATTCAGTCAAAATCTGAGTCAAATTTGCTTCATCTCATTCATTGATCTTCTCTCCATCCATTTATCCCTTTGGATTTGGACTCTGTATTTGACGTTATCCTCGACTGATCTTTAGATTTAACCACTTGATTCACCAAAACTGAATTTAACCAATTGGATTTGGGATCATCCTCCTCTAGCCAAACAGATCTAGTTAAATCTGAATTTAACTGATATTATTTGATTTTATCCTCTTTCTCCCCATGATTATCTTCTTCAAAAAAGACATTTAAGATAAGAAATTTAGCAGAATTATTATGATAAATGTAAAAAGAATAATGCAATAAATGTGTACAATCACACCCTGACACCTATCTTTTGCTCGTCCTCGAGCAAAACAACAAAACTAAATTAATATTATTAGACCACTTTCGTAGATTATGCGATTGCACTGAGCATGTGCAACAAGCCGTTAAATCTCTAGCTTTCTCTTAGAGGATGAGTTTTGTCTCGTAAGGGTTTTCAGTGGATTACACCTACAAAATCCATAAAGAAAGAGAAATAAAATGTTAGTATTATCGAAAATACATTTTGAAAGAGAAAAATATTTGAAATATTATTGTAAGAATTAAGTAATTTATATATTATGGAAAAACCGAATTTGTCATTCCTAAACTTAGTCTCTATTCAAAAATTTGTTATCAATCAAAGTAAAGGTTCAAATTGTACTTCTCATCTAGTGAATTACTTTACCCAAAGTCATATGCACCTTCCGTGAAAATTTTGACTAAGGGTTCTTTAACTCTAACTCTTATGTCTTATTTTTTTTTTGTGGTATTATTCCTTAGTTCTATTAGGCTTTCTAATTTGTCCATGTAACGAGCCTTTAATCGGTGACTCCCAAACCAAACGGTCTTAGTGCACCGGGTAAGAAAACACCCAAGGAATTAAGGACTCGAGCAAACAAGGCCACAAAACTAAGGATTTTATTATATGAACCACTTTTAGGCGTGAATATTTATATTTTATGAGCACAAATGCCCAGCCTAATCAGAGGATTTTTATAGATATATAAATATTTCCTTTTTTCAAACTTATCTAATCATCTTTTGCATAAATACCAAGGCTTGCTTAGGCCAAAGCACCTAGCAAATCAATAATTAAATTTGTTTATTTTCCATAAGTATACACACACACACATATACACACATATATACATACATATATATATATATATATATATATATATATATATATATATATATATATATATATATATATATACACATACATACATACATACATACATATATATATATATATATATATATATATATATATATTATAAGGCAAAAGAATCTTTATTTTTGAACCCTAAGTGTGTAAGTGTATAAAGTGTGCATATTTCATCAAGACAAAGATCAAGACTAAATTACTTTGACAAATTATCTTCCTAACCCTAAAAATCAAACAAATAATCTTATTTTGACCAAGTATAAGAAATCCTAATTTTGATTTTCCTATTTCTTAAATTTAACTTAATTTCTGACAAAAAATATGTCAAATATTATTTCTATTTTCAAAAAATTTTTAAAAGTAAAGAAAATGTCAATTTTTTTCTTTTAATAAAAGAAAATCTAAGTTATGTTAGAACCCTCCCCCGCACCTATCTCATGCATTGTCCTCAATGTATGAATTAATGCATAGATGCAAAAAAAAGAACGAAGTGAAGGAAAATATTACTTTAAGGTGGTGGTTCCGGTGGTGGTCTGATTGGTGCACGAAATGCGGCCCAATTGAATTTGCGTGGAGTTCAGAGGAACCCACCAGAAACCTCTCTATATAACCCACTAAAATGATGTATATATGAATGATTTTTATTAAGAATTTTACCCCATCTAATTTTCAAATTTCACAAATAATTTCAGAGTTAATTTTTTCAACACCTTGTCCCAAAATGGAGTGTGAAAAGATGGAATGATGGACTTGGACTTAGAAAGTAAGGGAACTAATACCGACTCAGGAAAGTGACTTAAGTCAAGGAATGGTTCAGGAGTCGAGATTGGTTCAGAAAGTGGGTCCAAATCAAGAAGTTGAAACTCAAGTCCACATTCATTTCTCAATAATAGAATGTGACTTAATATTGGCAATTCAAGTTCAAGAATGATAGGTGTGGGAATGAAAACTGACTCTAAAATATTACTCAAGTTGGGTAACAAAATAAGAGTCAATATTGATTCAGGAATTTGAACTGGATCATAAATTTGCGAATCTAGGTCACATTTCTCATTGAGTTCAATTTCATAAAAATGAGAACTTACCAATTTGTCAATGGGACATTCAAAAGTATGAAATTGATCAAGTTCAATATGATGACCATAAATGTTGGCGATTCAATTTCATGATGAATTGGCACAAGATTCAATGTAGACTCAGAAAATATTGAAATCAGGTGAAGACACCGGACCGGAGTCATTATTGAATCAGGAAGTAGAATTGAATCACCAAGTTGAGATTTAGGATCATATTCATTCTCAAGTTCAATTTCAGGAAAGGAATAACTTGCCAAAATGTCAATGTGATTTTCAAAATTTGGAGTTTAGGTAAGTTCAAATGGGTGTGCTAAAATGGAATCTTATTTTTTAAACAACATGATTCTTCGGCTCTAACAAAATGGTTAGCGACATCAGAAATGGTCAAATGGTGAGAATGAAAAGTTTGGACCATTATATCTATGTCATGATTACGAGCGATTTGAGCCTGAGTCATGGCTTCAAGCATCTTTCCATAGTTGATTGGTTCATCGCTTTGTTGCGATTGGACTTGAAGAGATGAAGTTTTGTATTGGAATTTGTGGTGAAATTGTGAGTCCATCAGATTTTGTGATTGTTTCTTGGACTCACACATACTCATTTTCAAGATTGATGATTTTCTATTTTGAACTAGTAGAACTGAGTATGAATCTTAGAAATATTGTGGACAAGGCGGATAAGAGGACAAGTTGGTTGAAAATTGGACTCGGGGAGGTGAATCTCCATTGACTCTGTGAAGAGTTGAAATTATTTTGGAAATTATGGTCATAAGATTGGGGGCATTGGTTATATTGATTCAGATAAGACCAATCCGCACACTAGGTTGGTTAAAGTTATATATGCCGGGTTGGTAATATCCGAAAAAGAGGGCGGAGTGTAATATAGATTACTATTAAAATTAGAAAAATTATTGTTATTAGCCATATCACACAGGAAATATCAAACACAAACAAAGAAAAACAAATAAATAAGCAAACAAATAAAAAGAAAAAAATCTAACCTAAATTAGGGTAAACCTTAGACCTAGATGACTCCTAACTGATTAGACTGTTCACGGGGGGTATATTACAGAATCTGACTAGAACTTAATCGGCCAGGTAGGGGCAAGATTTGTGAGAGGTATCCGTGCTTAAAGTAACGGGCCTAATTATGCCAAACCACCAGCCTTCGGGGTTTCGCCCCTCAATTTCCAACCTTAAACACTGATTTGGCAAGAGTCAAATTTAAATCAACTCCCCCCTTAGGTAAGTCTCCTATTTGAGTCCGAAATGTCCCTAGGGCCAAAGTCTACTAAGTTTTAGTTAGGCTTGGGTAAGTGAGTAAGGAGATTGTTTGTGAGTTAAGGGAGGGTAATGACTTCCCCAACCTTATCTTGTTTATAGGACAAGCCCTTAAATCAATCTAGTGCAGTGTACAAGTATATACAAAAAAGTAATACTCAAGCAATATTTCATACAAGAATGAACCTTATACTAAATACTATGCACACATACCTTGGCTCTAGCACTCTTCAACAGTAAATAGAAAATGTAACGAAATAGACACGTGCCTAAATACAAAGTCTAAATCATTTTTAGCATTTACAATCAATGTTTTACTATTATTGTTAGAAATGTATGTACAGTGAGTCAAACAAGAAAATAAATAGCTACAGAAATTAAACTTTACAATTCAGCCAACCTGCAGAAATTGCAGGTTAGTAGTTCACTCAGATTGCCACAAGAATGAACAAATCTGAGGGCTTCTGGGCTCTGCTTTCTTGAGCAGAGTCCAAGGCCACTTATATGTCCACTGCAGCAAAAATTTCTTGTTGTCAAACCTTACACCAAGAACGAAGAAGAAAGTTAACCAAAAATGTAAATCTAAAAAGAGAATAACTTACCGTCCCTCCCCGGCAACGGCACCAAAATTTTGATTGAGTTGAAACCTGACACAAAAATACATAATTACAAAACTTAGAAAACAGAGTGTAAGTATTCAATACTACCGCAATAGCAAGTGGTTATGTGGGTCGTGATCCACAAGGAGGGACTAGCGATGGAATCTTTTTTAATAAGTTCTCTTTTAAGTTACAAAGTATGGTTAAAGATCTTCTTTTAGTTCTTGAAAAGAAAAAAAATGGAGTTACAGTTAAGTTAAAAAGAAAGTGGGAGATTGAGAGGTGGAGAAAATAAAAAATGGATTTGTATAAAGAAATTAAAACGAGTGATAAAAGAGTTAGTAGATTGTGGTGTTGGTGATCTAAACTAAAATTAAAACAAAAGAAAGTTAAAACCTAAAAAACTTACTTACCTCTTCGGTGCCTGCTTACCTTTGACCCATATCGACGATGTACCTTTGTTTGAAGGCGAGTGAAGTATGACAAATAGGATCTTTCCCATTCCCTATTTACAATATGAAATGAAGGGGCAAGCTACACTACCATAGAATGGATATCCATCACCATAAGCCATCAACGGTACTTGCAAGGGCAAGACAACTTTGAGGCTATCGGAGTCATTTGGATTCACAAACGCAGAAGAGGGAAGCAAAACAAAAACAAGAATAGAAAAAAAAAAAAAAAAAAACTTCGATTCGATTCAAATAACAATGAAAAAAAAGATTACTTACATCGGTGTCACCCTCAATACAAGCTTATTCTCATTCCTCCATGAAAATTTTCTCTCCTCTTAGTTACATAAAGAAAATAAAAATTACATAAAAAATTAAAAACCTAAGTTACATACTACAGAATAGCCTAACTTCTACTCTCTGCTTGGTCGTTCCCCATTTACCTTTGAGATTGCAGGTATTATAGGAGAAATGCAGAGGTTAGAGGAGTATGAAGATAGAGGAAGCTGGATATTTCTGAATTTGAATCCTCCCCTTATCTCCAAACTTAATTTGATGTGAATATTTAGTTCTGATCTGCAACTTATTGGCGTGTTAATTGCTGAATATAACTTAACATATGATAGAATTTGAAATGGTAATCAATTTAAGAGTTGTATCCCTTTAAGTCTGCTTTCTGGATCATCTTCAATTATTAGATTTGAGTTTCGGTAGCGAAAGTTATGATTCAAATACTAAAATGTATCCAGTTAGAATCTGAGTCCAATTTGCTTCATCTCATCTGTTGATCTTCTCTCCATCCATTTTTTCCTTTGGATTTGGACTCTGTATTTGATGTTATCCTCGGTTGATCATTGGATTTAACCACTTGATTCACTAAAAACTGAATTTAAATAATTGGATTGGGATCATCCTCCTCTAACCAAATAGATCGAGTTAAATCTGAATTTAACTGATATTTATTTGATTTTATCCTCTTTCTCCTCATGATTATCTTCTACAAAATAGACATTTAAGAAAAAAATTTAGCAGATTTATTATATGATAAATATGGAAATGTAATAAAGAATAATGCAATAAATGTGTGCAATCAGCCATCAATGGCTCTTGCAAGAACAAGGCCAAGTAGAGGCTATTAGATTCATGTGAATTATCAAGTAAAAAGTTAGCAAGTTAGTGGTTAGTAGTTGTTGTCATGAGAGAAAATTAGCTAAACATGTAAACAGAGTTAGAGAGAAGAAAACAAAGAGAGGTAAAGAGAGAACCTTTCTTAGATTGTCACCTTCTATTACATGCACTCTTGCTTTCCAACCTTGTACCACTCTTTCTCCTATTACAATACAAGAAATGAAAATACAAAGGAGGAAGAAAAAGAACAACTAACCTAAACTACCCTATAAAGAAGAAACTACTCTAAAACTACACTAAAACTCCTCAAAACTTCTCCTCCTTTAGTTCTGGAAATTTCAGGGCTCATATAGGCAAAAGGGGGAATCAGGGTACAGGTACGGAGCCGCGCGTCAAATCTTGGCACGCGGCTCCACACAAGAACCAAAAAAACGCGGCTATGGCTGTGTTTTTGTGGACATAGTGTGGCCGCACGCTCTGCGCCTCCTGCCACACGCTATCACTTCGCCTCCCTATCTGCTGTACATTCTGGTTTCTGGATATGGGCACCCGATTTTGACAGATTCACCCTCTAAAGTCAATGGCTATCTTTGTAGGCTTTTAATCACCGATTAAATAGTGATTTTGGGTCTTCTTCTTCATTTAATATCATGGACCTAGAAACATGCAAGAGAGGTATTATTAATAGGATTTAATATTAAATAAATGTTAAGATGTGGTATGAAACATGCAATTTTAGAGACTAATCACATTCCCAGTTTGGATTTTAAGTAATATATGTGTTGGTTCGGTGACCCTTTACCGTCAAAAGTGTGAAGGGTTAGTGCCTTAAACATGAGAGGGTAGGGCGCCATGTCCCATTCTACTGGGTAGGGTCAGACTATCCCCACATTTTGGAGACCATCTCGATTTGCGAGGGCCTCGAGTGTTGCTCCAATTTGCTTATCCTCTTAGAATGACTGCTCTTATTCTCTGAGTTCTCGTCCTCTTTAGATGATGATTTGGATGGCTCAGAGTTGGAATGCTCTTCATTCTCAGTATTTGCAGAGGTTGAGCTCTCCCCTTCTTTCTGTTTACCTTTAGACTTCTTAGAAGGAGTTTACCTTTCGGTTTATTTTTGTTCTTATGCAGTTGTAATAGCATCTACTTAAAAGTGTTGATAGATTCTTGCTGAGTTCGAATCATATCGTATTGTTCTCTTTGGACTCAGGCCTACTCTTCGAATCGCTTGGTCATCTCCTCGAGAGTTTCCGACATGTAAATAAACATGGTTGTCTCCAAACTGAAATTCAAAGACTGGGATTCAATGATGGCGGAGTGATCATCATTCACCTTAAACCCCCTGGTCAATAGACTGTAGTCGACCAGGGCGATTGTTCCTGTACGAGTCCGAGTGTGTCGGTAGACCCCTTCAGATTTAACAAAAATATCCTTCAAACCTGGAGACCGATCAGCATCTGACTCCTCTGAACTAATAGCCAGTTGCTTCCCTTTGGACTCGTTTGGTGCGGTACTCGCCCCCACCATGTTTGCAGTCACTTATGGGTACTCGACATCGGAGAATGATTTCTTCTTCCGGGATCATTATCTCTTGGTTGAGTTTGAAGCCGCTGACAATCGGATAAAAATCGAAGGTTAATTTATCTGAAAGTAGCAATGGCTATCAAAGAGTACTGCTGAGATAAGTTGCTCGCAGTGACATCGAGAGGCGATTTAATGGACCTTATCTTCCTTGTTAGGTAGTCCCTCAGGTCCGTTAAGGGAACGTCTGAGGAGCAAGACTCGAACCCCCGGGGTGAGAACTTTTGGCTTTTTATGTCTTGAAGACATGCCATTCTAAATGTAGGTCTCGTGTATTTTGTTGAAACACAAACCTCACATTGTGTTGAAACGCGGTTATCACGTTTAGAGTTAAAAACGCAGGAGTCACACTTTGAAGCTGGAAGAACACAGGTCTCGTGTTTTGAAGTACAGACACGTGCTTCCAGCGTTAGCTGAGTTTACCTCAGAATGCGAGCCTCGTGTTTAGGACCAGATTGTGGGACTCATGTTCTGAAGCTGGCAGAATGCGGGTCTCGCATTTTGGGTAGGCGGAACGTGGGCCTCGTGTTGGACGCGGACCTCGCGTTACCTGAGAGGGACACGGGTGTGAACCTCACGTTTTGAATCTGCAAAACAGAAAGCTTCTGTAGAATCTTTGATTTGTTTCGACGTGCGTGACGCTTTGGTCGATGTTCAGCATTCTGATTGAATCGCAGGGGTTGTTGGGACCCCTGGCAACCTAAAATTGTAGAGTTTAGGAGAAGGATGGCAAAATTTATTTTCACCATCACTTTGATCGTGCGCCGACGCACGGCCTTACAAGTCTCTTGAGAGACATTGACATGGGCTACATGGCCTGCACGAGAGACTTTCAGAACCTCTTCAGAAGTGGCACCGCTTGTACTGTGAGCAATAGTGTGAGCCACTTTAGGAGTAATCTCTGAAGAGATTCAAGAGCGAGTCTCTGAAGAGACTTTGTGATATTGTCGCATTGCCTTAGGATTGGTGGAGCTTGAAGAAAGGAATTCCTCAAATTTTCCTTAATCGAATTCAATGACAAAGGATTCCATCATCTTGCCGAGAATCTGGACATCAACTTGCGCCACGGCGTTCTCGCCCGGGCGTTCTCGCCCGTAAAGAAAGCAGTCCCCAGTGGAGTCACCATTTTTTGTTTAGTCGAAAAAGTTGGCTCGATGTAAAGTTTCTTTGGGTGTAGAAAGGTACCGGAATGATTTCGATTACAAAAGAGGAAAGAAGGTATGATTCTCCCCTTTGTTTAAGGCTTAATTCTTCGTGTGGCGATGGAGAGTGATTATTGTTCTCCATTGACCGGCCAAATACCAAGCTTCTCTTCAGGATACTCTCAAAAATCAATCATGAGGGAGCTCTATTTTAACAATATAAGTGTTTAGAGTCCACTGGTTACTCCTTTTCTCTCTCTCTCTCTGTGAAAAAGTAAGAGAAAAAATAAGAAGCTTTTGGCTTGAGAATTCTCAGCTCTCAATCCTCCAAAGCTTCTCCTTTTTTCTTCTCTACCCTCCCCTTTTTATAGCTCCTCAGGCTATTTGTATGGGGTCAGAGGGGTATTATTATTCCCTAAAATCCCTCCATTATAGGGATTAACTCCCTATTCGTGGGGAGCTAATTGATCAAGTAATGTGGATCAGTTATAATAGAACGTGTGTCTCGCGTTGGATGCGGACCTCGCGTTGATTGTTGTAGACGCGGACGTCTCAGCTAGAATACAGAGTTGCTCTGATCCGCATTTGAAGCATGGCACAAAGTTGCTCAGACCCACGTGAGATGTGGACTTACTCAGACTCGGGTGGGATGTGGAGTTACTCAAACTCACGTGAGATGTGGATTTGCTCAGACCCACGTGAGACGCGGAGTTACTCAGACCCGCGTCTGAAGTCTCTGTTTTTCCTTTGGACGCGAGGTCCGCATTTTAATTCAAATGTGACCTTTGAAGTGAGGCTCGCGTCAGATGGCTTGTCCTTAGTGATTTTTAGACAGCCTATAGTCCTATATTATTCGTTCTACATGGAACTATTTTTTGCAGGAACGATTAATTTAAGGGATTTCTCTTTGGTGAGGGATTATATTCATTCTCTTGTTTCTCAGGAGGAAAATTTGTTGGCCCAAAGGCCTATCACCCTAGTTTTGATGATGATCAACTCATGAAGTTATGTTTACTAATGATCTTGTGTTTAACTAGTGACAGATTCATTATCAAGATCTTAGTAGGTGCATAGCTCAACAAAAGATAAAATGTCAAGATTTGGAGCTAGCACGGTGTGATCCAAGGAGCTTTTGGATCAAGCTTGGACCAAGTCAAGAAGATGAGAAGCCTTCAAGTGAAGACTTCAAGAAGATGAAGACTTGTGTCTAGGTATAAGATTTTGTATTTGTTTTAGATAAAATGTAAAGGATAGATAGTTGGTGGATTGCTCAAGTATACCATGCACACACACTCTTGATAGAATTGTTTTCATAAAAGATTTTTTAGTTTAGAAAAGATTTTTCTTTGTGACAAAATACTACTTTGTTTTTGATATTCATGTTTACATCTTTCAACCAAAATCAAGTTTTTGCTTAATACCAAAAACATAGATATTTCATCTTGATTGTGTAGTGGATCCTATCCATACACACTATGCCTTAAAATGAATTATAATATCTTGTTTTTATATTTGAACATGTTTTGGAAATATAAAGTTTAGAAATCATGTTTTGGAAAATACAGTTTTTATCATGAGCTAAATATTTCCAAGTTACAAAAATAGTCCAATCTTTTATAACATGCCTTGATCTTGTGCAAGCATGTTTGTTTATCAAAGTATATTGGTTAAACTATTTTTGTAGATTTTTATGTATTTTATGGGATTTTATTTGAGGCAAAAAGACTAACTTTTTAATCCCAGAAAACTGTTTCAGGCTTCGTATAAGTCGACTAGCATCCTTTAATAGTCGACTAATATGAAGTCGGCCGACCGGACCGGTCGACCGACGTGCACAAACGTGCACGCCTTTGTGTACTGGAGGACGGCCGACCGTGCCGGTCGACCGCTCCAGAGGGCAGTGCTCACTGGAAAGTTCGGCCGACCGCACGGGTCGACCAACAGAGAGTTGGACTCTCAGCTTCAGTGGGTCGGTCGACCGTGGCTCCAACGGTCAGAAATCCGACCGTTGGCGGTCGACCGCACCGGTCGACCGGCCGCTCTGACAGACCCCAACGGCTAGTTTTCTGGCAGCCTATAAATTGGGGGTTTTGTCATTGTTTTGGAAGAAGATTTTGGAGACTCTTAGAGCCAGTTTTTCCCATTCATTCCAGAGGTTTTTCTCCACAAAATTAGAGCCAATATTTCCAATTAAAAGGAGAGTTTATCAAGAGTGTTTAAAAGAGATTCCTTGAGTTTTCATCCACCATCTCTTTCCTTGTTTTCTCACACCAACACTTGAGCATCCATTGAGCTATTCATCTTATAGGAGTGTTGTAGTGAGAGCTTTTGTTGGTGATCAAAGTGTTTAGATCACCAAGAGATCATTTCTTGTATTTTGAGGAGGCGGACGTGTGTGTCCGCGTTGTTTTGAGTTCGGGTGCGGACTCGGTGGTTTGAGGTGCGGCTTCGGCGAGCTAGTGAGCTTGCGGTGTGTACGGGACTAGAGAGTCCGAGGGCTTGTAGGTGTTGCGGCACTGAGGAGAGATCCATTGGGATCTTGCATAGTGGAAATCCTTCGTGTGTCGAAGGCGGGGATGTAGAGCAAGTGTGCTCGAACCTCGAAACAAACCCTTTGTGTTTGCGATTGCTCTCTCTCTCTCTCTCTCTTTGTCTCTTATTTATATCTTGCATTACCTTATTGTGTTCATCTTTACTTGCATGATATACTTGTGTGCATAATTGACATATACTTGCTTAGGTTGTTTGCTAATACTTGTATTTAACCAAGAGAGCCAACGCGGCACCTCAACCCATTCAAGGGGAATCTAGAGGAGTTTGTCCAGAGCCCTTCACGGGGAATTCGGCAACACTCTTGTGTTATACATAGTGTTTAGTGTAAAAGTTTTAATTAGGTCATAATTGTTTTTAGCTTCCGCATTATTTGCATCATTCATCATTAAGTGACCTTTAGATTAGCCTTCACCTATTCACCCCCCCTTTAGGTGAACCCTACAATTGGTATCAGAGCTTGGTACTCTGATTTGGTCTAACAACCTAGAGTAAAAGATCCTCATTTTTAGGCTAATCACATATTTTTTTACACACACCATGGACTTCATGTCACCACCCATGTTTGACATTGTTAACATCCATATATGGAAGGTGAAGATGTCCTTGTACCTCAAAGCCCTAGGTTATCATGTTTATCTTGCCACTACAAATAATACATATTGTTTAGATGGTAAGAATTTTGAGGCTAATGCAAAAGCCCTTCATGCTTTAAAGTCAACCCTAAATGATGATTATTTATCTAGGGTTTTCTAACTTTGATTTGGCTTTTGTAGTATGGAACACCCTCCTCTCCCTTGGCGAAAAAGATCAATACTATGCGCGGAGTGATTCGGACGTTGGAAGCGACACCTCCAACATGTGCTATATGGTCCAAGGGGATAACCCCCTTGAGGTAACTTCTGAATCCGAGGATGAGGATAATAGCATGTCATATGAAGAGCTTTCTACATTTTGTCAATTATTGCTTGAAAAGTATGACATGATTAAGAAAGATAATAAAAATTTGAAAAAGAACACTGATTGCATGCATATAGAACAAGATTCATTTAATCTAAGATTGCATATTTAGAAAAAGAAAAAGATGATTTGAAAAATGAGAATGTTTCCTTGATGTCTAAATTAAATGATTTATGTGAAGGGAACACTATTTTGAAAGATAAAATTATTTTGGTGGAAACTCAAAAGGAAGTCGTTTTTCAAGAAAATAATATTTTGAAAAGAAAAATTTTTCAAAAAGAAAAAGAAAAGGTTTCTAAAAAGAAGAAAATGACTCTTTATCTCACATGTCTTTACATGCTACTATTGATGATAATGAGATAAAAGTTTTGAAAAATAAAATGGATTGTTTGAGTTCAACTTTGAACTCGTGTGCATTCAACCATTTTAGATTGGAATCCTTGTTTCAAAGAAACAAGTTTCCCATATTCATGCACACTCACATCATGCATTTGCTTATGTTGCACAACACGACCACAAACATACACATAAGCATTTTAAGGTGTACAAGTGTACACATTGTTGCCGCAAAGGCCATCTAGCAAAATTTTGTTATGACAAGTTGCATCATTTTAATTTTGCTAATAAAAATGTTTGGGTGCCTTATAACAAGACTAACCCCCAGGACCCAAGAGAATATGGGTACCAAAACCCCCACCCCATGTTTTTGATGTAGGTGAGGGATCTCTCAAGACGTGAGAGATTTGGTGCCTTGGTGGTGGTTGCACGTGGACTAGATAGACATATTTTTGATGCACCGCTATCAAGGAGGTTTTGGTGGGAAGACCACCATGATTGGAGCTTTGGAGTTGGTAACAATCTCTAAACTCCCATTTTATTTATTTACATGCTAGTTCATTTATAATATTTTGAGCATGTTCATGTTTTATGATTTATTGTGCTTCATGTGGTATGAACTAGTTTAAATGTAGATTTTATCAAAGCTTGCATGTATACATGTACAAATAGTGAGTTACATTTGATTTACATATGTTTGCACTTCATGCTCATTTGTACCCACTTTATGCACATGCATAGGCTAGTTTTGATGATTCTTTCATTTATACATGTTTTGCCAATTTTCATGTTTTTTTTCTTCATGTATATGTATTTTTATTCAAATCTAATAAATATACATGTATACCCGTGAGTCTCTTGCCTTCATGCAAATACATTTGATAGACTCTTTTATGTTTGGGATATGTATGTGTATTGTTAGGATTGGATAATTCATACATATGCCTAGAAGTGTATTATTATTTTTTTTGAAAAATAAATTTTCATGTTTTATAAAATGTTATTCATCTTTTTGAGCTTCAATGACCATTTTCATGAAAATATCATTTACATAACCTTTGAACACTCATCTTTTACTTTTCAAGATAATTTTGAACTTTATGGACTATGAGTGCTTGAACTTTTATGTACTTAGTATGATTCATGAAATACATATGCTTTGATTTCATGTTTTTGAAGGATCCTTAACTAGTTTTTCAAAAAATTATTTTAACTAGTTATTGTTCCTCATTTGGTAGTGATTTTCAATGCTAAAATATTTTCAAATCTATTTTTGAAACCCCTACCATCAATGGGAGGATGGATGGGCGATTATGCCTTGTATGCTTCATTGAAAATCTTCTATCTTATGCATATGAAGGGTGATAGGTTATGAGATATACACTTGATCTTATTGTTATGTCAATTGGTATCATTGAATCGTTTCAATTAGTATCAATATGAACTTATTTTGTATATACTCATATTTTGTTTCTTATATATGTATGTATCAATTTCACTTGGTATACTCATTTCTCATACATATATATGATTTTCATGTGCTTAACTTTCAATTGGCTCACAATTTTAAAAGAACAAAGTTTTTGATGAAAAATAAAATTTTGGATCATTATGTTTACCATTGATATCAAAATGCTTCAACTTCATATTTGTTAAAATTCTATTGGTATCAATATGTTTTACAATAATGACTATTTTCAATTTGGTATCTTAAAAATTTGTTTGTTTTACAAAAGCTCTGATACCTTTAAAAATTTTTGTTTAAGAAAAATTAATTAAAAAAACATTTTGTTGATTTGTATTACCCCTTCTTGATCTTTTTGTTTTTGACAAAAAGGGGGAGAAAATTTGTTTGATTTGATTTTACTTTGACCCCTTTGTTGATGATTGACAAAAAGGGGGAGAAGTATTTGAGTTTATATGCATGTTTTCACTGCTTAAGGGGAGAAGTATTTGTCTTCCTTGTTATTTATGCATATATGTTTTGTATTGCAAATAGGAGAAAAAGATTTTGATTTATGCTTGTTGCATATTTTATCTCCATACTTGCATACATGTTTATGTGCCTCATTGCATATTTATTCTGTTTATTTGAGATGCATGAGTTAAGGGGAGCTTCTTTGAAGTTTTACTTTAATCCATGCATATATAACCTCATGAGTTTTGTCATCATCAAAAAGGGGGAGATTGTTGGCCCAAAGGCCTATCACCCTAGTTTTGATGATGATCAACTCATGAAGTTATGTTTACTAATGATCTTGTGTTTAACTAGTGACAGATTCATTATCAAGATCTTAGTAGGTGCATAGCTCAACAAAAGATAAAATGTCAAGATTTGGAGCTAGCACGATGTGATCCAAGGAGCTTTTGGATCAAGCTTGGACCAAGTCAAGAAGATGAGAGGCCTTCAAGTGAAGACTTCAAGAAGATGAAGACTTGTGTTTAGGTATAAGATTTGTATTTGTTTTAGATAAAATGTAAAGGATAGATAGTTGGTGGATTGCTCAAGTATACCATGCACACACACTCTTGATAGAATTGTTTTCATAAAAGATTTTTTAGTTTAGAAAGATTTTTCTTTGTGACAAAATACTACTTGGTTTTTGATATTCATGTTTACATCTTTCAACCAAAACCAAGTTTATGCTTAATACCAAAAACATAGATATTTCATCTTGATTGTGTAGTGGATCCTATCCATACACACTATGTCTTAAAATGAATTATAATATCTTGTTTTTGTATTTGAAGATGTTTTGGAAATATAAAGTTTAGAAAACATGTTTTGAAAAATACAGTTTTTATCATGAGCTAAATATTTTCAAGTTACAAAAATAGTCCAATCTTTTATAACATGCCTTGATCTTGTGCAAGCATGTTTGTTTATCAAAGTATATTGGTTAAACTATTTTTGTAGATTTTTATGTATTTTATGGGATTTTATTTGAGGCAAAAAGACTAACTTTTTAATCCCAGAAAACTGTTTCAGGCTTCGTATAAGTCGACTAGCATCCTTTAATAGTCGACTAATATGAAGTCGGCCGACCGGACCGGTCGACCGACGTGCACAAACGTGCACGCCTTTGTGTACTGGAGGACGGCCGACCGTGCCGGTCGACCGCTCCAGAGGGCAGTGCTCTCTGGAAAGTTCGGCCGACCGCACGGGTCGACCGACAGAGAGTTGGACTCTCAGCTTCAGTGGGTCGGTTGACCCTGGCGGTCGACCGTGGCTCCAACGGTCAGAAATCCGACCGTTGGCGGTCGACCGCACCGGTCGACCGGCCGCTCTGACAGACCCCAACGGCTAGTTTTCTGGCAGCCTATAAATTGGGGGTTTTGTCATTGTTTTGGTAGAAGATTTTGGAGACTCTTAGAGCCAGTTTTTCCCATTCATTCCAGAGGTTTTTCTCCACAAAATTAGAGCCAATATTTCCAATTAAAAGGAGAGTTTATCAAGAGTGTTTAAAAGAGATTCCTTGAGTTTTCCTCCACCATCTCTTTCCTTGTTTTCTCACACCAACACTTGAGCATCCATTGAGCTATTCATCTTATGGGAGTGTTGTAGTGAGAGCTTTTGTTGGTGATCAAAGTGTTTATATCACCAAGAGATCATTTCTTATATTTTGAGGAGGCGGACGTGTGTGTCCGCGTTGTTTTGAGTTCGGGTGCGGACTCGGTGGTTTGAGGTGCGGCCTCGGCGAGCTAGTGAGCTTGCGGTGTGTACGGGACTAGAGAGTCCGAGGGCTTGTAGGTGTTGCGGCACCGAGGAGAGATCCATTAGGATCTTGCATAATGGAAATCCTTCGTGTGTCGAAGGCGGGGATGTAGAGCAAGTATGCTCGAACCTCGAAACAAACCCTTTGTGTTTGCGATTGCTCTCTCTCTCTCTCTCTCTCTCTCTCTCTCTCTCTCTTGTCTCTTATTTATATCTTGCATTACTTTATTGTGTTCATCTTTACTTGCATGATATACTTGTGTGCATAATTGATATATACTTGCTTGGGTTGTTTGCTAACACTTGTATTTAACCAAGAGAGCCAACGCGGCACCTCAACCCATTTAAGGGGAATCTAGAGGAGTTTGTCCAGAGCCCTTCACGGGAATTCGGCAACACTCTTGTGTTATACATAGTGTTTAGTGTAAAAGTTTTAATTAGGTCATAATTGTTTTTAACTTCTGCATTATTTGCATCATTCATCATTAAGTGACCTTTAGATTAGCCTTCACCTATTCACCCCCCCTCTAGGTGAACCCTACAAAATTCTTCTCTGATTGCAGTCTCGTCCTTTGATGAGGTTAAAATGACAATTTTTTAAATTGGTAGTGCTAGTGCCTTAGGTCCGAATGGCTTCACAGGCTACTTTTTTCAAAAATGTTAGAATATT
This sequence comes from Agave tequilana, assembly GCA_038442645.1. Classification (NCBI taxonomy): domain Eukaryota; kingdom Viridiplantae; phylum Streptophyta; class Magnoliopsida; order Asparagales; family Asparagaceae; genus Agave; species Agave tequilana. Next base: position 31,588 of record JAVJIF010017491.1, read on the forward strand.
TTAGGCCATGATGTTGTTGTCACAGATTTCATTTGAACAAGAGAGATCTTCCGGAATTTAAATTCCAATTTTATTGTTCTACTTCCAAAGGTAGAGCAGGCCAACTTAATGGAGCGATTTTGCCCTATATTTCTCGGTAATTTTTTTTCTAAAATGATTACTAAGATTATTTTCGAACGTGTGGCAACTATGTCCTCTAGGGTTATGTCACCAAATCAATTTTGCTTTGTCAAAGGAAGACAAATACAAGATGCTATTGTCATAGTCTCAGATTGTGTGAGCTATCTTCACAAGCGAAGCTATAGAGGTAATGTGGCGTTAAAGATTGATATTCGCAAGGATTTTGATAAAGTTAGTTGGGACATTGTCTTGGCAGTTCTCGAGGCTTATGATTTTCGTTCTACTTTTAGATATTAGATTGCTTTTTTTTTTAAGTTTGCAAGGATGTTTGTTCTTCTAAACGGCTCTCCAAAGGGCTTTTTCTATTGCAGCCCTGGTGTTAGACAGGATAATCCTTTGTCCTTGATCCTTTTTTGCTTGGTAGAGGATTTTTTTTTTAAGTCCGCTATATTTCTCGTATGGTTGAAGTGGGTTCGATCACTCACATCTCTTCTCCAAGGGGTTTTTCAGCTCTTTCTTATTTATTTTTGCCGATGATATTTGATTTTTTTTGTCATGGTACCAGGCAGAACATTAGGGACATTTTGGATGTCTTTGCTATTTATGGGGACCTCTCTGATTAACAGATTAATAATTAGAAGAGTCACATTAATTTTGGAGAAGTTCTCAGATCAAGGATCAAAAGATCTTATCCAACTCTCAAGTTTTCAGAGGGGTAAGTTCCCGTTTTGTCTACTTGAGTGTTCCTTTATTAAAAGGTGCACCAAAGCATGCTTGGCTGCAGCAGATGGTGGATAGAATTAAACACGCTTTGCGAAATGGATAGGTTTCACCCTTTCATTCACTGGCTATCTTTCATTGATTAACTTAGTTATTTTGTATTCTATGATCCATTCCTATATGATCTATTGATAGCCTTCTTTCCTTCTCAAGGCGTTGAAGGCAGCTATGAGGAATTTTCTTTGAATCGGGGCTATAAATGTTCCTAAAGTTGTCACTATTTCTTGGAGATGGTTTGTTTACCCAAAGAGTGTGGCGGGTGTGGGGTAAAGAGTCTAAGCTCTTCAATAGGCTTTGCTCAAGAAGTTGACATGAAAATTTATCACTGAGCCATCCTAGTCTATAGCTTCCTTCATGCTAGATATCTTAAGAATTTCATGAAAGCTAGGATTTATTATCAGACTTCTTCTATTGGCTGGGTTTGAGGGATAATTACAATGTGCTCTTCAGGGAGTCTCGTTGGAGTATTAGGTGGAACTCACATATCCAATTCTAGCTTGATAACTGGCTTGGCGAATCGATTATTGATATGCTTAATATTCCTCAATCGGCTAGGTGAGTGTTCACGGCTACAATTGCAGAGTATTATCAAAATGATGTTGGCCCAAAGGTTACACTTTTCATTTATCTACGTTTTGATGATAACAAACCATATAAAAGCTATTTGGTACTAATAAGTTATTCTAGAATGAATTTTACGTTTGTACAAGTCTTGATGGCTTTAAGCATGTTGCAAAGTTGATGGCGCTACAAGCATGTTGTAAGGTTGATGGCGCAAGAGGAATTTTTCATAGGAGAGGAGGCTCTAGCTCAGCAACGCGGTTCAGAGACATCTTCCTATATAGTTTTTATATTTTAGTTTGTTAAAGGATAGTATATAGAGTTGAAGCTCAAATTTCCCACACACACAAATTTGCACATGTTTTTCAAAAGATTATTTTTGTCTCTTGTGTAAATTTTAATAGACCTGTTTCAGTATTTGCAAACTCAATTTATTGTATTTTACAAAGTCTTGACAAAAATCATTTTTGAAAATAAACATATCTTCAAAAACATTTCCTCAAAATTTCTGTTTTGACATGTTGCGGTCGATCGGGCGATCGACCGGCTCTATTACAGGTCAGAACGGTCGACTGTGCGGTTGACCGCAGTTCTGACCGTTGGGTGCGTGCATGTGTGCACGTTATCTGGTCGACCCGTCGATCGACCGGACCACATGTCGGGCGACCGGGCGGTCGACCGACTGACTGCACCCAACTCTCTATTTGGGACGGTCGACCGGGCGATCGACCGGGGCCTGTCAACGGTCAAAAGTTTTTGAAAACCGGTCGACCGGCCGGTCGACCGTAAGTGTTTTCTCAGGCAAACGACTAGTTTTTTAAACATGTTTTAAAACGTATTTTTATTCTCCAAACGTGATTTTAGGCTGATTTTGGGTCTTATCCTTCCTGATTAGTCAAATTAACTTTTACCCTTTAATCCCTACCTATATCCTATAAATAATAGTGGATGGGGTTGAGGAGAATCACAACAACATTTGCAAAGAAATCAAAAGTTTGAGTATTCTTGAAAGAAGTTCTTATTCTCAGTTTTTGTGCTCTAATCTCTGATTTTTCTCTGAAGTTTTTAAATCAAAACTCTCTTCTACTTTATTTTATTTTTCACTTACAAACCTTGAGCTTCAATCCTATACATTATTCTCTAGGGTTTTGTAAGGAAAAGTTTTTCTTAAGAGAGTTTGTGGTCTTTTGATCACCAAGTGATTATTGTATTTGTGGCTCCACTACCTCTGGACCAGAGGAGTGTGACTGAGGAGTTGGGTACTCCCTAGTGGTTATAATCCTTTGTGGAAGTTCTAGTGGATCGGAATCCTTCTAGGTGAAGGCAGGGACGTAGAGCTGGGTGCTCGAACATCGAAACAAATCTCTTTGTTTGCGATTGCTTTACTTGTGTTATTTACTTGCTTTTCATTCATTCCTATATTGTCAATCTATACTCTCACAACAAGATTGCATTGCGCACCTTAAACTCTTATTTAGAGGAATCACGAGGAAGGAGTTTAGAGCCCTTCACGGGGTATTCGGCTTCTAATCTTGCTTTGAGTGATTATTGCATCATCTTATTTTTAAATTTGTGCATTGATTAGCATAATCACCTATTCACCCCCCTCTAGATGATTTCAATTGGTATCAGAGCTAGGACTCTAGTTTTTGGCTTCACATCCTTAGATAGATCTTATAAATTGCTAATCACTATTTTCATACCTTCATTCATAAACTAGTAAAGATGGCCGATAACATTAAGACCCCTCCCAAATTTGATGGACTCAACATTCCCATATGGAAAGTTAGGATGAATATTTTTCTACAATCTCTAGGTAGCCTAGTTTCTAAATCTTTGACCAAGCCTTTCAGTAAGCCCGAAAGTGAGGAGGACACTTGGTCCGATCTTACCTCCAAGGAATTTGAGGCTAATTCGAAGGCTCAAAATGCCCTAGTTTTAGTATTGGATGAGGATGACTTAACACGGGTTATCTATTGCAAGTCCGCCTATGAGATTTGGCAATACTTATTGGTCACTCATGAGGGAACATCACAAGTCAAGAGAGTTAAAATTGATCTCTTGCGTTCCCAATATGAAAGTTTTAAAATGTAAGAAAATGAATCTATTGATGATATGTTCACTAAGTTTACTAAAATCACGAATGCTCTTGCTTCTCTAGGTGATGAATCAACAACGACTAAAAGGTGCGTAAGGTGATTCGTGCTCTCCCTTCATTATGGGAAATCAAAGCTACCATCTTGAAGGAATTGAATGACAAAGACGAGATGGAGCTCATAAGTCTTATTGGAAATCTTAAGACTCATGAGATGGAGAAAAAGGCTAGAGAAGAAGCGGCGCCTCAAAAGAAAAAGTCTTTAGCTTTCAAGTCTACCTCCACCAACTACGATGATAAAGAAGATGAAGAAGATGATGAAGAGCTATCTCTTCTTGTGAGAAATGTAAAAAGAATGTACCACAAGAACAAGCTCAACCATAGAAGGCGATAGGAAGGGAAGGAGGGGAAAAAGATCATATGCTATAACTGTCAGAAACCCGGACACATCATGGCCGATTGTCCAGATTTCAAGAAAAAGATATCTTCCTCCTTAAAGCAAAAGAAGCCGTTTGAAAAGAAGGTGTACAAAGCCACTTGGGACTCAGAAATTAAATCAGAAGATGAAGTTGACACGGCCAATGTGTGTTTCATGGCAAACACACCTAAGGTAATTACCGAACCACATGATGATAGTGAAATAAGTAAAGAATTGTTATTACAAGCATTCAATGAACTTTCAAAAAGTTTTGATTCTAAATAGGAAGATTGTTTAAAATTGAAAAAGGAAAATGAAATGCTTAAAAATCAAATTGCTATTTTCTAAAAAGAAAAGGATGAATTATCTTCTACTCTTATTTCAACAAGAAGAGATTTTGATGCCTATAGAGTTGCTTGCAAAGCTAAATATCCTAAAATTGATGAAAATGAGTTTTCTATATTAAAAACTAGAATAAATAATTTAGGAAATATTTTAAAAGAATGTACTTTTAACAATACTAAACTAGAAGAAATGTTTTCAAAGAAGCACATGCATTCTCCTTATGCTAAACATGATAAAACATCTCATGCTAATACTCCACATGTTCATCATACCAACGCACGCATGTCAATCATGCAAAAACATCCCATGCTCATAAATCACATGTTCATAAACCACATGCTCATTATGCTTTTAAATATGGAAGAATTTATAAATGTACTTATTGTGGCCGAAATGGTCATTTAGCTAAATTTTGTTATGATTATATTAATAGTACCAATAATCATGTTTGGATTTGAAACAATAACGCATTAAGACTCAAGAAAATATGGGTACCAAAATCAAGCTTTAAATTATTTGATATAGGTACACACCTAGACTCTAAGACGTAAGGAGCGGTGGTACCTTGATAGTGGTTGCTCAAGGCATATGACATGGGACATCAACAATTTCGCTACCCTATCGAGGTACGTTGAAGGTGGCACCGTCACCTTCGGAGATAACTCCAAGGGCACCATCATCGGTATAGGTAACATTAAGATTGGTACATCTCCTTTAATTGAAAATGTAGTTCTTATTGATGAGCTTAAACATAATTTACTAAGTATTAGTCAACTATGTGATCATGGTCTCAAAGTTGTTTTTGATGAATCTTCTTGCAAAATTTTTGATTGTAAAACCAATGAATGTATTCTCACTGGATTTCGTGAAAATAATGTCTATATTATTGATATGCTTAATTTGGATTGCACTACAAAATGTTTAAATGCTTTTGATGAGATTTCATGGTTATGGCATAGAAGATTAGGCCATGCTTCTTTTGATCATCTTGCTAGAATAAATTCTAAGGAATTGGTGAAGGGTATTCCTTATTTGAAGTTTGAAAAAGACCGCATTTGTGGTGCGTGCCAACTTGGGAAACAAACCAAGTCTTCTTTCAAACCAATCAAGGATATCATGACATCTAGGCCATTAGAATTGATTCACATGGATCTCTTTGGACCAACTAAAACTAAAAGCTTAAATGGAAATAGATATGTTTTTGTTTAGTTGATGATTTCTCTCGTTTCACTTGGGTTTTCTTTTTGGAGCATAAAGATCAAACTTTTTCGCATTTTAAGATTTTTCGAAAAAGGGTTGAAAAAGAAAAAGGTTTTTCGATTTTACGCATAAGAAGTGATAGAGGTGGTGAGTTTGTCAACCAACTCTTCATGACTTATTATGATGAAAAAGGAATTAAGCATAAAATGTCATGTCCTAGAACTCCACAACAAAATAGAGTAGTTGAACAGAAGAATAGAACTCTTTAAGAAATGGTTAGGACTATGATAAGTGAATACGGGCTCCCTCAATACTTATGGGCCGAGACCGTAAACACCGCATGCTATATATCCAACCGAATTTATTTGTGTAAAAATACTTTCAAAACTTCTTTTGAAATTTATCATTTAAGAAAACTAAATGTTTCATACTTTAAAGTTTTTGGATGCAAGTGTTTTGTTTTGAATACCAAAGATAATTTGAGTAAATTTGATGTAAGGCTTATGAAGTAATCTTTGTTGGCTATTCTAATACTAGCAAAGCATATAGAGTGTTCAATAAATCATCTCTTACTATTGAAGAATCTATGCATGTTAAATTTGAGGAATCTAATACATTAGTTGAGAATGTTGTAGAGATTGACTCATTAGGTGAGGACATGGAGAAAATATACTTGAAGGACTCACCCATCCAAGGAGACAAGCAAGAACCTAATTGTGAAGTTCAAAAGGATGAAGTAGAACCATCACAACCACTTCCTAAAGATTGGAGATATGCCTCAAATCATCCCAAAGATCTCATCATAGGTGATGTATCAAAGGGGGTAACCACTCACTCCAAACTCCATGATTTGTGTGGGCATTATGCATTCATATCTCATTTTGAAGCCAAAAACATCCTTGAACTTGAAGCCGAGGGTGACTCATATATGCTTGCTATGCAAGAAGAGCTCAGTCAATTTGAGCGCAACCAAGTTTGGCATCTTGTTCCTAGACCCCATGATAGACCAATAATTGGTACTAAGTGGATTTTTAGGAACAAGTTGGATGAGTCAGGTAATGTTGTTAGGAATAAGACTAGATTAGTGGCCCAAGGTTACACTTAAGTTGAAGGAATCGACTTTGAAGAGACCTTTGCACCCGTAGCATGGCTAGAAGCAATACGGATCACACTAACTTATGCATCCTATAAAAATTTTAAACATTTTTAAACGGATGTAAAAAGTGCATTTTTAAATGGTTTTATTGATGAGGAAGTATATGTTAAACAACCCCCCGGTTTTGTGGATCATATACATTCAAATTTTATTTTCAAACTAGATAAAGCATTATACGGTTTAAAACAAGCCCCAAGAGCTTGGTTGAAAGGCTTTCTAGTTTTCTTCTATCAAATGATTTTGCTAAAGACAAAGTAGACACCACATTATTTACTAAACGTGTTGGTAATGACATTCTTATAGTACAAATATATGTTGATGATATAATCTTTGGTTCTACTAATGAATTACTTTGCAAGGAGTTTGAACAATGTATGCAACGTGAATTTGAGATGTCATTGATGGGTGAATTGAACTATTTTCTTGGACTCCAAATCAAGCAAATGCATGATGGGATCTTCATATGTCAAGCCAAGCACTCCAAGGAACTCATCAAGAAATTTGGGCTTGAAGACTCAAAAATTTGCAACACTCCCATGGCCACCACCACCAAGCTTGATAAGGATGACCAAGATAAGTATGTTGACATAAAATTATATAGAAGCATGATTGGTAGTTTGTTGTATTTAACGGCTAGTAGGCCGGATATTATGTTTAGTGTGTGTCTTTGTGCTAGATTCCAATCTTGTCCCAAAGAATCTCATTTAATTGCGGTAAAACGCATTATTCGTTATATTAAGGGCACTATTGGAATGGGTCTATGCTATCCGAAGATCGGACAATTATCAATGACGAGTTTTTCGGATGCCGACTATGCGGGCTGTAGAGTGGATAGGAAGAGTACTAGTGGAACATGTCAATTTCTTGGTAATTGTCTTGTTTCATGGTCTTCAAAGAAACAAAATTCGGTAGCCCTCTCAACCGCCGAGGCGGAGTATGTTGCGGCGGGGGCTTGTTGTGCTCAAGTCCTTTGGATGAAACATACTCTCCTTGATTATGATTTGCATTATGACCATATTAAAATATTTTGTGATAATACTAGTATAATTCATATGACTAAGAATGCAAATCAACATTGTAAGACCAAGCACATTGAGATTCGATATCACTTCCTTAGAGATCATTTTTAGAAAGGTGATATTGATATTTATTATGTTTCTTCCGATTTTCAACTTGCCGATATTTTCACTAAACCACTTCACTACAATAGATTTTCTTTTATACGTGGTGAACTAAATGTTTATGTTGTTGAATAAGGAAGTTTTCTTACTATCATATCCCTTTTTGGTGTATGTCAAAAAGGGGGAGAAATATGTGTTGTTTGTTTTGGTATAGTGTAGTGTTTGTTTATGTGTTGTTTGTTTTGGTATAGTGTAGTGTTTGTTTATGTTTGGTGTTTGGTGTTTGGTGTTTTTTGTTTTTCAAAATTTCAAAATTCTCACATAATAAGTTGTTTTATACTTGTTTAATATAGTATTATTTGAGGGGGAGTTTTTACTTCCCTTCTATATCTTGTGTTATAACTTATATGTTTTATCATCATCAAAAAGGGGGAGATCATTGGCCCAAAGGTTACACTCTCCATTTATATACGTTTTGATGATAACAAACCATATAAAAGATATTTGGTACTAATAAGTTATTCTAGAATGAATTTCAGGTTTGTACAAGTCTTGATGGCTTAAGCATGTACTAATATTTATTCTAGAGTGATTATTATTTTTGTGGCTCCACTACCTCTGGACTAGAGGAGTGTGATTAAGGAGCTGGGTACTCCCTAGTAGTTATAATCCTTTGTGAAAGTTCTAGTGGATCGGAAATCCTTCTGGGTGAAGGCGGGGACGTAGAGCTGGGTGCTCGAACCTCGAAACAAATCTCCTTGTTTGCGATTGGTTTACTTGTGTTATTTACTTGTTTTCATTCATTCCTATATTGTCAATCTATACTCTCACAACAAGATTGCATTACGCACCTCAAACTCTTATTTAGAGAAATCACGAGGAAGGAGTTCAGAGCCCTTCACGGGGTATTCGGCTTCTAATCTTGCTTTGAGTGATTGTTGCATCATCTTATTTTTAAATTTGTGCATTGATTAGCATAATCACCTATTCACCCCCCCTCTAGGTGATTTCAAATGATTCATGGCACTTTCACGGTGGGTTTGAAAAGCAATATCGGGATCTCTGTCGTTCAATCCGTTTAGTGGTAGTCTCAACGAAACAGGATCATCTTTTATGGAGGAGCTCTTCTGTAGGTGACATTTCAGTTAAGGTAGCAAGGTATGTCGCTGCTATTAGCTTGGGCCCCAAAACATTTGGATGAAATTTCTTGCCCCCTCGAGGACCACGCTAATGTGGTGAGTCTGACAAAATAGATTGCCTATGGATGACAACTTGAAGCAGGTTGGGTTTTCCTTTCCCTCTTTTTGTCGATTTTGCTCCACTGCTGAGGAGAATGCTCAACATTTTTTTTGGGTTGTTACTATGCATAGGCTTTTGGTCCTATTTTGGAGATTTTTTGAAAAATCTTTGAATTTTTCTCAGGATATCCAAAGCTTTCTCCAAGATGTCTCCGCTAGCACTTTTAGCCAGTAGGTTTCAGCATTTTGGCTCTTTGTAATTGTATCTGCATTTAGGAATATTTGGTTCGTGAGAAATCAAATAACTTTTGAATTCTACTTCAACACAGTTACATAGACTATCTCGTCTATCGTTGGTTCTCTTCGGGTGGTGAAACAGTTCGATATTGATGGCATGCATAATAAATAAAACGAGATGCTCTTTTTATGCACATTCTGGTTGGGCTGTCATTTACGGTCTGCTCTTGCAATCTGGGAGGAGTGGTGGTCTTCTTCACCTCAGGATGGATAAAGATCAATACTGACGGCTCGACAGCTGGTTTGCCTGGTCCAGCAACCTGCGGAGGGGTGTTCAGAACGTACAAGGTTTCTTTCATGGCTGCTTATCTTCGCCTCATGCCTTTGAAGCTAAGCTGGCTGGGTCGATTAAGGCACTCGAGTTGCCTCAAAGTAATCATTGGTCTCCATTATGGATCGAAGCTGACTCGGTTTATCTTGTGGAGCTGGTCCGAAATCGCTCAAGAGATGTTCCTTGGAGGTTTTCGTGCAAATTGGACGAGAAATTTAGAGTTCTTGGAATCCATTATGTTTCATGTTTTCCATGTATATAGGGAGGGAACCACCTCACTGACTATTTGGCATATCATGGGTCTTTTTTGACAATTTCACGTGATGATTTTGTTGGCCCAGAGGCTCTTCACCGTAGTTTTGATGATGACTAACTTATGAAGGTTAGTTTGCTAATGATCTTCTGTTTAATAAGGTTCAGATATTGATCAAGATCTTAGTAGGTAATTAGCTTCAATAAAGGATTCAAAACCAGTTTTGGAGTTAACATATGTTGATTCAAAAGCTCGTGCGTCAAGATCGCATCTAGCACTCGGATAGAGTCAAGCTCATTTGGATCAAGTTTGGATCGAGTCATCTTGAAGAAGAAGATCTACAAGAAGACTTGCATCTAAGTTTGTTTAGTTTTTGTTTAGATCTTGTATAAGAATAGTTTAGTCTTGATATGCTTAAGATCGCACGTACAAACACACAAAAGTTCAATTGTTTTGCTTTCGGTGTAACCGTTTTGGATTTTCAAGAGTATACCTATCGTTTTCATGAATAGATGAATCAAAAGAAGTTTACATGGTTTAAATATGCATTGGATTCCATCCATATACATTATTATTTTATATTGTAGAAAAACTTATTTTGATGATTCTAGTTCATGGTTTCAAGTTTTGTTTTTAATAAAACTTAGTTTTGGATTTAATTTCAAAAATAGAGATATAAATTTTATATTTGTATTAGATTATATTCATACACACTATGCTTCAAAAAGTGGTTCTATATATCATGTTTTTGTATTTATACAAGTTTTGGAGAAAACGTATTTTCATTTCAAAATCTAAGTTTTAGAAAATACCGTTTTTTGTTTAAAGCTTAATTTTCATGCCTCAAAAATCATTCAAATAGTTTGCAATATGTGTTGAATTTTGATTACACATATTTGTACTTCAAATATTTATAAGAACTTATTTTTGTGAAATTTATGTGATTTTATGAGATTTTATAGGTAACTAAAAGCCAACATTCCAAACCCTATAATCCCAGTTCTGAGTCTGATAGCGGTCGACTGATCGGTCGACCGAACCTGAGATCGATCAACCGGGTGGTCAACCGATATGCACAAATACGTGCATACTACCTTGGACTCGGACCGGTCGACCGCATGGTCGATCAATCCAGAGAGCTTGCTCTTTGGATCTGGCCCCGGTCGAACGGTCGGTCGACTAACCAGAGAGTTTTCTCTTTGGTTCTGGCCTAGGTCGACTGAGCGGTCGACCGACAGGCAAATTGTCTTGGGGTGGTCGATCGACAACCCTAACTGTCAGAAATCTGACCGTTAGCCGGTCGACCGCTCGGTCGACCGGCTAGGTTATTTCTGACTTGTTTTGGACCCCAACGACTATATTTTCAGACCCCTATAAAAATGGTTCTTTGAGGCCAGTTATCAGTAAAAATTTCAAGAGCAAAATTTCTCATCTTTTCAAGTATTTTTAGTAAGTTTAAAAAGAAGTTTTTGTGCTAAAAATTCTCTATCTTTATTTGCTTTTCAAAGTTTTTGGAAAATTAAAGAAAAGCTAGATTTGGAAATTTTATTTTATTCTTCATTTTACATATCTATCAAGAAGTTTTTCTAAGTATTTTATTCATTGTTTTATTTTCAAACACTTTGATTTCTCACATACTTGAGTTATCATCTCAAATCTATCTTTAGGATTTTTGTATTGTGAGAAAAATTGTTTGTGATCTTTGTGATCCACCAAGAGTATTTCTTTCTTTGCTTTGTGCTTGGCTTGTGCCTTCCCGCTTGTGTAGAGGTGATTGTGTAGAGAGAGGAGTTGTGTACTCCTAATGTTGAGTTGTAATTCCTCAGTAGAGATCTCTTTGTGGAAGGTCCTATGTGGACATAGTGGAAATTCTTCTGTGAAGGCAGGGACGTAGAGCAGTGGCTCGAACCTCGAAACATATCTTGGTGTTTGCGTTTGATCCACTATCTCTCAACTCTTTCTCTCTTTATATCTTGCATTATTTTATATTGTTCATATTCATATGCTTGATATTGTTTGTATGCCCACACTTATGCTCAACCAAGAGAGCTTCTAATAGCATCTCAACTCTTAGTTTAGAGGAATCTCGAGGAGTAGTTTCAGAGCCCTTCACAGGGAATTCTGGCTCGCTCTTGATTACACATAATGTGTTAGCAATTAGTTTTTAAATTCCACATCATTTGTCCTAGATTAGCTTGTACACCTATTCACCCCCCTCTAGGTGTACTTATAATTGATTTCAGAGTCTACGCTCCTAATATTCGGTTTAACCACCTAGGAGTGAGATCCTCATTTACTAATCGAGCTAGTTGCATTGCATATATATAGTTTACACTCATGGATTATCTTGCTCCACCCATATATGATGCATCTAGCATTGATTTATGGAAGTTTAAGATGAGTGCATATTTAAAAACCCTAAGATTGCATATTTGTCTTGCCACTAATAAAATATTCTATTTTGGTAATGACAAGTACATTGAGGCTAATACAAAAGTCATGGAGGCACTTAGGCACACACTAAGTAAAGAACATTTATCTTTGATTTCTCATTGTGATCCGCTTTTGCAGTGTGGAACACATTGACTTCTCCCAAGATACAAACGACCTTCATTTTGAAGAAAGAATCTAGTGGAGATGAGTCCGACCAAGCTTGCTTCATAGTCTAAGGGAATGACTCTCTTGAGATAAACTTAGATACTCAACTAGATGATAGTGCTAACTCTTCCATTGATCTTGATAGTAGTATGAATGCCCATGCTTTAAATGAAAAGCTCTCTATGTTTTATAAAAACTTGCTTTCAAAATACAAACTTTTAAAAAGTAAGAGTTTTGAATTAAAAGAAGAAAATTAAATTTTATTTTCCAAATTTAATATGATTTTTGCAAGAGAGGGTTAAGATTTCAAGTGAAAAGGATTTCTTGAAAACCTAACTTGACCTTACTTTAAAAGAAAATGAAATTTTAAAGAATAAAAATGCTTTTGATATTGTTTTCAAGAAAAATGAGGTTTTATCTTCAAAACTAGATTTTGTTTTAAAAGAGAACAATTCTTTAAAAATAAAATTGTTTTATTTTCAAAAGAATTGGATTTTGTTTCAAAAGAAAATATTTCTTAAAAAATAATTTTTCTTCTCATTCTTGTCATGCTCCTATTGATTCAACCTCTCATAATAACAATAGTGTTTGTACCACATCTTCTTCTTTTGAAAATGATATATGTGTTTCGAAAAAGAGTGTTGATTGTTTGAGCTCCACTTTGAGCCAATGTGCCATGAATCATACACGTTTATGAATCTATGTTTCAAAAGAAACATACTCCACATATTTATGCACATAAATCACGACATACACATATTCATCATGCTCACACCCATAATTTTATGTATGCTAATGTACACACTTGTACACATTGTGAACGTACGGGCCACCTTGCAAAATTTGTTATGATAAAATACATAATTCAAATTTTGCAAATAAATTTGTTTGGGTTAGGAAAGGTGCTAACCCCCATGGACCCAAGAAAGTATGGGTATCGAAAATTACTCCTATTGTATTTGATGTTGGTGTAGGCTTTAACAAAACGTGACAGTATCGGTACCTTGATGGTGGATGCGTTTCGAACTCAAAGATCATATTTATAAATGCATCACTTTCAAGAAAAGTTTTGGGAGAAGAACCACCATGGTTTGGAGATCTAGAGATTAGTTCATATGGTTTGGTAACTATCTCTAACTTTCATTTTTGTTTACATACTTTCATTGATGATTTTTATCATGTCATGTTTTAATGCTCATTATTTAATATAATGTTAATTAAACATGTGATATACGTAGATAGTCTTTGAGATACACCCGTGTTTATATGGATTCATATTTTTATGTTTTCATTATAATTTAGCTATTGTGTATCTCCTAGTTCTAATAGCATGTGCATAACCCTAATGATCATGTTTATTTATGTTTTGCATTTCATATTTTAATTACTTGTTTAGATGTAAATTTTTCTTAAACTTGTGTTTATACTTGTAGAATTAGTGAGCTACACTTGATTATTATGTATTTGTACTTTATCACTCATTTGTACTCATTAAATATATTTGTATAACCTTATTTTGATGATTCTTGCATTTACACTTGTTTTCCTAATTTTTTTTACATGTTTTATGTTTTGCTTCATATATATGTTAATTTTGTCCAAAACTATAGATATACATGTCTATTTTAGAGTCACTTGCCTTCATGCAATATTCATTATGGACTCGTTTATGTTTGGGATATGTATGTATACTTTAGTTTCGACAAAACATACATATACCTTGAAGTTTGTTTAGTTTTTAATAAAAATTGAAGTTTTGATGACTTCTTATTCTTTGATAAAAGAAATTTCTTTTGATTGTGCTTCAATGCCTTATTCTATGATTTTGTTGATTACATGATTTTTGTATACTTTATATATCTTTTATTTACTCATGTTTTTGATTCATGAGCCTATATGAGCTTTATAGATTTTTGAATATCGATTCTCGTGTAGTTTTCATATATTATGGAAGATATATTTATTTTATTACTTACTTGAAAGATTTCGTACTAGTCTTTAAAATTATAATAAAATTAGTTTCGTTATTTTTCAATTTGGTAGTATATTTCAAACTATGCTGAAATGATTTACAAATCATATTTTTGAAAACCCCTACCTTCCAAGGGATGTTGGATGGGCGACCATGTCCTGTATACCCTTATTGAATATTTTTTTCAAGCATGTGCATGATAGGGTGGTAGGTATAAGTTATACTTGATCTTAATAAAAGTTTATTGTTTTATTCTCATATTTGTTTTCTCTATGTATGCATCTTAATTACAATTTATATTATATTGCTCTGATCATACATACATATAGATATTTTTCTTTGTACTTATTTTACAATATCCATACATTTTTTAGCATAAATTAATTTTATGCTAAGCTTTATATTGTTAATGATAATTGGTATCTTTACAAGTTTATGTATAGTTTTTATTGGTATTTCATAAAGGGGGAGAAAATTTCTTGCTTTATCTTTTAATTGATTTTATTTTCAATTGGTATCTTACTGCCACTCTTTATGATGAAATATTTTATTTTGGTATATGTTAACATTTTTAATATGGTATCAATAATCTTGCATTGGTATTATTTTCAATTTGGTATCGTTATTCAAAATAGTTTTAATATTTACCTACATATTTTGTTTTTACTTTCAATTGATATCATATCTTTCTATTAGTATCAATTGATAAAAAGATTATTTTATTTTCAATTGGTAAAAAGAATGTTTCACTTTCAATTGGTTACTTTCAATTGATTATTTTTGTTGATATCAAAATTTTACTTTAAAATATATTTTTATTGGTAATGTTTGTTTTACTTCACCCTTTTGTTGATGATTGACAAAAAAGGGAAGAAAGATTTATGTTTTTGCATGCACAGTTGATTAATTGTTTTGTGTGTGTGTGTGTGTGTGTGTGTGTTTATGTTTTTAGTCGTATCTTGAGTTTATATTGCATACCTTTATCGTTTTATGCATATGCATAAGTTAAGGGGGAGCTTCTATGAAGCTTATTCTTATTCTATGCATATATAACTTCATAAGTTTTGTCATTATTAAAAAGGGGGAGATTTTTGGCCCAGAAGCCCTTCACCTTGTTGGAACTTACAGTTTGATAGATTTTGATGATGGATAACACAATGTGATACAGATGCATTGGTGTTCTATCTCAAGAGTTAATACTGAGTTCTGTTTACTCAAGCTCATATAAAGACTTTGACATTTTTGTGTATTTTTTATAGATTGTTAAAGCCTTGATCATACATACAATATAATCATATAGTCAACTTATCCCCTAGTCTAGTCGACTAACATATTCTCTAGTCGACTTGCTCCTCTATATAGTCGACTAAGTCTTTCCACAGATATATATCACATCTCTCTGTTTATTGACTGTAACCAATATTAGTCAACTTATTAACTCTTCTAGTCGACTAAGTTTAGTTTTCAGAGACTTGTTATTCTGTGTCAGTCTTGATATAGTCGACTTGCTATCACCTTGACTAGTCGACTAACTCAGGCAAACATTGTTCTATTAGTCGACTACCCTCCATACCCTAGTTAACTAACTTTAGTTTCTAAATGTAAATCAGTTATTAATTTCTGCTATTTTATCCAACGTTCTAATTTTCAAATTTGAGTTGATAACTTCCCTAACTGACCATTGATTTCACCTATAAATAGGAATATTGTCTTAGTATGAATTCACCAATTCTCACAAGTTTTTCTGCCCTAACTCTGTTCAAAAATTCTGTTTTTCAAAAAACTTGTTTCTACTTTCTATTCTTCACACAATTTCCACTCTATTGTGAAGAATTCTGAAAGTCCAACTATAAAAGACCTTGTTTACAATCATGTACAAGATTCAAGGTTATAAGATTCATTGTAATCATTCAAAGAGTTGTTTTCTTTTGGTGTAGAGAAGAGTTATACAGATTTGGTAAAGGTTGTTTTGTCAAGTGGTGTACAAGAAGTTGATTTTGGGGTGTATCAAAATCAGGATAAGGAAAATCTCAAGGGGTTGCTTGGGCACTGGACTTAGGTCACAAGGACTGAACAAGGATAAAATCTCTTGTGTTTGTGTTTGCATTTTTTCTGAGATTTATTCTGTGAATTTTACTTTCTTGTAAGTAGTTTATTTTTAAAAGTTTATAAATGCTATTCACCTTCCCTCTAGTGTTTGTGTTGCCTTATTATAGATCCTACACACCTAGTTTTGATGATGACTAACTTATGATGGTTAGTTTGCTAATGATCTTGTGTTTAATAAGTTTCAGATATTGATCAAGATCTTAGTAGATTAGCTTCAACAACGAATTCAAAGCCAGTTTTGGAGCTAACACATGTTGATTCAAGAGCTCGCGCGTCAAGATCACATCTAGCACTCGGATGGAGTCAGGCTCATTTACATCAGGTTTGGATCGAGTCATCTAGGAGAAGATCTACAAGAAAACTTGCATTTCGGTTTGTTTAGTTTTTCTTTATATCTTGTGTAAGGATAGTTTAGTCTTGATATGCTCAAGTCACACGCGCGCGCGCGCACACACAAAAGTTCAATAGTTTTGGTTTCGGTTTAACCATTTTGGATTTTCAAGAATATATCTTTCATTTTCATGAATAGATAGAATCAAAGAAGTTTATATGGTTTAAATGTATATTAGATTCCATCCATATACATTATTGTTTCATATTGTAGAAAAACTTATTTTAATGATTCTAGTTCATGGTTTCAAGTTTTGTTTTTAACAAAACTTAGTTTAGGATTTAATGTCAAAAACACAGATATAACTTTTATATGTGTATTGGATTCTATCCATACACACTATGCTTCAAAAAGTGTTTCTATATCATGATTTTATATTTATACAAGTTTTGGAGAAAACGTATTTTCATTTCAAAATCTAAGTTTTGGAAAATACTGTTTTTGATTTAAAACTTAATTTTCATGCCTCAAAAATAATTCAAATAGTTTGTAATATGTGTTGAATTTTGAACACACATATTTGTACTTCAAATATTTATAAGAACTTATTTTGTGAAATGTATATGATTTTATGGGATTTTATAGGTAACTAAAAGCCAATATTTCAAACCTTATAATCCCAGTTCTGAGCCTGTTGGCGGTCGACCGAACCAGAGATCGATCGACCGGGCGGTCGACCGATGTGCACATATATGTGCACACTGCCTTGGCCTTGGGCCGGTCAACCATCCAAAGAGCTTGCTCTCTGGATCTGGCCCCGGTCGATCGGTCAGTCGACCGACCAGAGAGTTTATTCTCCGGTTTCTGGCCTCGGTCAACGGGGCGATCGACCGACAGGCAAATTACCTTGGGGTGGTCGACTGACCGATCGGCTGACAACCCCAACGGTTAAAAATCTGACCGTTGGCCGGTCAACCGAGCGGTTGACCGACGGTCATTTCTGACCTGTTCTGAACTCCAACTGCTATATTTTCAGACCTTTATAAAAATGGGTCTTTGAGGCCAGTTTTCACTAAGACTTTCAAGTGCAAAATTTTTCATCTTTTCAAGTGTTTTCAGCAAGTTTTAACAAGAAACTTTTTTGCTAAAAATTCTTTATATTTATTTATTTTTCAAATTTTTTGAAAAATAAAAGAAAAGTTAGATTTAGGAAATTTGTTTTGTTCTTCATTTTACATATCTATCAAGGAGGTTTTTTCAAGTATTTAATTTATTTTTTTATTTCCAAACACTTTGATTTCTCAGATACTTGAGCTATCATCTCAAATCTATCTTTAGGATCTTTATATTGTGAGAAAAATTGTTTGTGATCTTTGTGATCCAAGAGTATTTCTTTCTTTGGTTTGTGCTAGGCTTGTGCCTTCCCTCTTGTGTAGAGGTGATTGTGTAGAGAGGGGAGTTGTGTACTCCCGATGTTGAGTTGTAATTCCTTAGTGGAGGCCCTTTGTGGAAGGTCCTGTGTGGATATAGTGGAAATCCTTCTGTGTGAAGGCGGGGACGTAGAGCAGTGGCTCGAACCTCAAAACATATCTTAGTGTTTGCTTTTGATTCACTATCTTTCAACTCTATCTCTTTATATCTTGCGTTGCTTTACATTGTTCATATTCATATGCTTGATATTGTTTATGTGCCCACACTTGTGTTTCAACTAAGAGAGTTTCTAATAGCACCTCAACTCTTAATTTAGAAGAATCTCGATGAGTAGTTCCAGAGCCCTTCACGATGAATTTAGGCTTACTTTTGGTTTCACATAGTGTATTAATAACTAATTTATAAATTTCGCATCATTTGTCTTAGATTAGCTTGTACACCTATTCACCTCCCTCCCCCTCTAGGTGTACTTACAGATTTGACACCCTGATTTTTTGTACTTCATTTGCTAGCAGGGATATTGCAAATCCCTGCTTATCACTTTTCCTAATCTCCTGAGGTTTTGGCTTGGTCTCCCTCGGTCTTGTACTTTTTTTTATTTTAATAAACTGAGCGGCTCCTGAGTTGCACACACATGATAAGAGGGGCTTGTTGGGTGCTAATCTCGTTGGGATGCGGCCTTTTCCCATTGGTGCATTGCTGCTAGGATCGTCTCTATTTTATCCCAAAAAAAATTGGATAGAAATGAAAATTGGTAACATTGTTTTTGTTGCTAGCAACACCAACTTAATGCTGAGAGAGACCACCTAAGGCCTTCAGATGGGCCCCCAATTAAGGATGGGCCTCACATTGTCTTTAACAGCTGCCAAAGCAGACTACTAAAGTGAATATTAGTTAAGTGATTGTCTAGTATTTGCCTTAAAGTGAAGTTACGGGGTCATTGCCGAGTTTCTTCGACATGGTTCTCTCGATGCACCCTAGTATACTCTACTTGTTCACCTGTGTCGGTTTGGGGTACGGTCAGTTCGTTTGATTGGAGTAAAAATATTATAAAAACGAGTAATTTCTGATCAAAGCAAAATTCCAATTCAAATACATTGGAAAAAAATAACTAATAGATAACATGACTCTTAACTGCTACCGAAAGAAATATACATTTCTGAAAAACTGTAACGCCCCGATTCCACGGATACGGGGACGTCACTGCAACGTATATACGTAGGTCGGAACTACCTTCCCGTATATACGCTAAGCATCAGTACAGACAAGAATCAGAGTACGGAAGCATATGGTGCATTATACATTCCAACACATATATATATACAATTACAGAGTTATCACCAGAGGTGATGAATATTACAATAATAATACATCACAGATATGCGCAAATGCGAGAGCACAAAAGATATACATATGTGAATGGTACAAAAGGGAGCTCACATACAGGTATACAAGGAAAAGTACAAGAGTAAACAGAAAAAGGGCACTCACGAGTTTAAAAGAAAAACTCGAGAGACTCACAAGGGGGCCTGGAAGGATGGAGCTCTGGATGATCGGCTGGGGATCCACGCTACCGCTGCGGCACTCTGAACAGCAACAGGAAACCATACGCTCAAAACTCCGAAACCTGGACATGAGAATCCAGGGGAGTCAGTGAAACTCCCCAGGCGAGTATGATACAAAGCCAGGTGGCGAGCCAGGAGGATCACAAGTGAGAAACTCAGATGACAGGAAGGTTAGAACACAATGAAGTATATATGAACGGGTATGACATAATCATCATAAAACAGGAAAACCAAGTGAAACTGATTACAGCAAAAGTGATTGTATACGCTTAAGTCACGGTCCCATGAGACTAATACATCGAAGGAATAATCCAAACAAGGAAACCTCATCTATATACCATTATCTCATGCCACAGAAACCCAAGCGTATAGAATCAGAGTTGCAAATCATATGAAAGCCAAACAGGAATACAAAACGGGAATCATGACATGCATAGCAAGTGTAACAGGAATCAATAACTGGAATCTATTATTATTATTACTTGTCTGACCCATATATCTAGGTATGTGACCTGGTGTACGGCCAACCCACATACATCCATATATAAGCAAGCCAAGGGTTGTTAACGGAAGCCGATGGAGAACTGATAACACTTCTTATAGTAGTTTCCATTCACCTGGAAACAGTTTTGGAGGTCAAAAATCCCCCTATTCAGTAAACAGATTCACTACCGCCAGTATATATATATATACATATATATATACTTATATTACACCTACTATAAGCAAGGTATCATTCCGGCATCCATCACTTCCTCCCATACCCATACAAGTTGTCCTTTTTATAGCTTATGAACATAATTATCAGATTTTGGGAATGAGCAATATCATAACAAGAATACATAACAGTGATCAGTACATAACAGTAATCAGGTACTACATTCCCTTTATCGTGATAATTATAAGAATCGGTGTATCATGCTTGGTGTCAAGAGATAGCATGATAAATGGTAATGTATATCAAGTAACATGCATAACAATGGATTGATAATAAGTCTGGGTAAGTCATGACATAACAAGATGGTCTTGCCAGATAGTGGCATGTCAGGTGGTCAGGTGATAACATACTAGATGTCAGATGATATACATGTGTTAAATAAAAGCATGCAACTGACTAGTCTGAGGTAATGGTATGGCAAGGTAACATAAAAGTAACCCAAAGTACAACGACCACGAAGGGTCGGCCACGCATGGTATAAAAGCATCAAAAGATATATAGACATGAAATTAAATACATGAAAATAGGAAGTGAAGTACTTATCGTCCCGATGAAATGGGAAACCCAAATAGAGATAAGAGAAGAGCGAGACTACTCGCCTAAATCACCAATAAGCCGAAAGATCCGAAATCCACGGAAGCTTGGGATGCGCCACAAAACCTGATATAAACATGTAGAGAGAAGGGGAGAGAGAAAGAGAGAAGGGAAGATGATGTTTGTCAAGTGACAAGTCAAGTAATACATATCAAGTAACGAGTCATGAAGTACAAGATACAAATACATGAACCAAGTATAAGATCCAAAGTTAAGAAGATAAGCAACTATAACAGACAGCCAATAATTAGTCGATTGGGTGGACAGGGTAGTCGACTAATAGAGGGGTTAGTCGACTAGGAAGATGGGGTAGTCGACTAATACTGTGATCCAGAGAGTTGGATTTCTGTTTCAGGAAAAGGTTAGTCGACTAGGGTCATATGGGTAGTCGACTAACAGACATGACAAGTCGACTAACAGTTATGTTAAGTCGACTAAATCTGAGATACAGAGAGTTTGGGTTTCTGATTCAGGAAAGGTTAGTCGACTAGGGTCAAGGGTGTAGTCGACTAAGGGTCTCTAGTCGACTGGTAATTTGGTCTAGTCGACTAAAACTGTGTTTCCAGAAAGGTTACGTTTCAGCTAAGGGTTTCTAGTCGACTAATCTATAGGTCTAGTCGACTAATCGACTGGAAACAGCAAACAGAACAGATTTTCTAGGGTTTTGTTTGATGGCTAAATAATCATGGATTTGAAGACACAATTGAACATGATAGATAAACTTAAGTATACTAAGAATAATCTAAGTCTTGGTGATAAAAATTACTTACCAAAAGGAGTGGTTGATGATGGAAAAGAGAGTGGAGATGTTGGTGGAGTTGATGAAGTGGTTGGAGTTGATGAGGAGGAGTTTAGGTGGAGGCTAATATCTTGGTGAAGTGATGAAGAGAGAAAAAGGAATTGAAATGGAAAAGGAAGGGTATTTATAGGTTTTGGAATTTGTGAAGGAGTTGCAAATAATAAAAAGGGAGGGGCTTATTTGCAAAGTGGAGGATGAGGTGGTTCTCTTGGCCAATAGGGGCTTGCCATGGTGAGGGGTGAGGTGGAGAAGAAGTGTGGTGGAGAATTAAAGGAAGTGTGTGGATGAAAATGAAAGCTTATGGAGGAAGCTAAAGGAAATAAAGAAATTAGGAAAAGGAAAAGGAATTGGAAAGAGAAGATATTTTCTTGGAAAGGAAAATGAAAATAATGAAAGTGGCGGATTCCCGGGTTTAAGTCATGGATGCGGAAATCTTTCGAGAAAATACCGGATGCGTCCCGAAATCAAGTATCTCGGAACGACCCGAAATAATTATCAAAAATCAAGAATATTATATTAAGAATAATGGTGAAATCCGTTTTAAGAAATACTTTATAGTTTTAAAACTAAAAATCCCGGAATCAGTTACCTACCGACTCCGTTGGAATTTTCATAAATTCATAAAATTCTCAGAAAAAGAATGTAGGTAGAAAATATGATTCTAAGGAATAATGCCTAAAGGACCTTCTAGAAATTCCTAGCTGATTGTGAAATAAAAATCCGGGAATCGGTCAACGGAACTGGCCGACACCGGTTTTGAAGAAATTCATTTTAATTCCAGAAAAATCTAGAAAATCATAAAAAATATATAATAATAGAAAATGATATTTAAAACTAAAATCGGTCAAATCTAATCACCGGAAAGACCAAATCAAATAATATACTATAATCGAGTTCCTGGTTCGGACTGGGACTGACTCCGAGTCCACGAATCCAAATCCAAGACAAAACAATCATATAAGGAATTCATAAAGCAAAACAAATAAAGGAAACAAATCGAAAAAATACGATCGGAAAATCTGAATACGCAACTAAGTACGTATTCTGGGAACGGGGTATTACAATCCACCCACCTTACAAAAAATTGCGTCCTCGCAATTTCGATAAGGGGTAAATTGAATACAAAGGGGACAAAGGTGGAATTTATACCAATTAAGATATGAAGCACTATAGGTAGGGCTCTCAAGTCAACTGAATAATAATCATACTCTGCATTTCCGGCTGATGATGTCGTGGCTGTGTAATAAATCTTTAGAATAATGCTGAATAATACTGATGATGTCGTGGCTGTGAAATAAATGAATACTGATGATGTCGTGGCTGTGTAATAAAGAAAACCCCGAAAATCCTGAGCATAATAAAGAAGACCGATAATTAAGAATCCGACTGCTGTCCTCTGAAAGATAGCCAGATCAAGATCGATCTGGAGAATACCAAGCTTCATAGAATTCACCGAAGAGATCACATAATAGCTTCATTCAGAACCAGCCACTACCTTTCTAGTCTAGTCATATCTTAAGTTAGCATAAAGGCTTCATAAAACCAAAACAGGGAAGGGATATGGAAAGGATTTAGGAATCAAAGGAAGGATGGTCAAGAAATAGATAACTCTGCACTTGTAGTTGGAATGTATAACCAAGACTCATGTATTCCAGTTGCAAATCTCTTTACCATTGATTTGCCCTCTGGATGTACTGAGGAAGTTAGAGCCTAAGCTCTGATACCAACCTGTAACGCCCCGATTCCACGGATACGGGGACGTCACTGCAACGTATATACGTAGGTCGGAACTACCCTCCCGTATATACGCTAAGCATCAGTACAGACAAGAATCAGAGTACGGAAGCATATGGTGCATTATACATTCCAACACATATATATATATATATACAATTACAGAGTTATCACCAGAGGTGATGAATATTACAATAATAATACATCACAGATATGCGCAAATGCGAGAGCACAAAAGATATACATATGTGAATGGTACAAAAGGGAGCTCACATACAGGTATACAAGGAAAAGTACAAGAGTAAACAGAAAAAGGGCACTCACGAGTTTAAAAGAAAAACTCGAGAGACTCACAAGGGGGCCTGGAAGGATGGAGCTCTGGATGATCGGCTGGGGATCCACGCTACCGCTGCGCCACTCTGAACAGCAACAGGAAACCCATACGCTCCAAACTCCGAAACCTGGACATGAGAATCCAGGGGAGTCAGTGAAACTCCCCAGGCGAGTATGATACAAAGCCAGGTGGCGAGCCAGGAGGATCACAAGTGAGAAACTCAGATGACAGGAAGGTTAGAACACAATGAAGTATATATGAACGGGTATGACATAATCATCATAAAACAGGAAAACCAAGTGAAACTGATTACAGCAAAAGTGATTGTATACGCTTAAGTCACGGTCCCATGAGACTAATACATCGAAGGAATAATCCAAACAAGGAAACCCTCATCTATATACCATTATCTCATGCCACAGAAACCCAAGCGTATAGAATCAGAGTTGCAAATCATATGAAAGCCAAACAGGAATACAAAACGGGAATCATGACATGCATAGCAAGTGTAACAGGAATCAATAACTGGAATCTATTATTATTTACTTGTCTGACCCATATATCTAGGTATGTGACCTGGTGTACGGCCAACCCACATACATCCATATATAAGCAAGACAAGGGTTGTTAACGGAAGCCGATGGAGAACTGATAACACTTCTTATAGTAGTTTCCATTCACCTGGAAACAGTTTTGGAGGTCAAAAATCCCCCTATTCAGTAAACAGATTCACTACCGCCAGTATATATATATATACATATATATATACTTATATTACACCTACTATAAGCAAGGTATCATTCCGGCATCCATCACTTCCTCCCATACCCATACAAGTTGTCCTTTTTATAGCTTATGAACATAATTATCAGATTTCGGGAATGAGCAATATCATAACAAGAATACATAACAGTGATCAGTACATAACAGTAATCAGGTACTACATTCCCTTTATCGTGATAATTATAAGAATCGGTGTATCATGCTTGGTGTCAAGAGATAGCATGATAAATGGTAATGTATATCAAGTAACATGCATAACAATGGATTGATAATAAGTCTGGGTAAGTCATGACATAACAAGATGGTCTTGCCAGATAGTGGCATGTCAGGTGGTCAGGTGATAACATACTAGATGTCAGATGATATACATGTGTTAAATAAAAGCATGCAACTGACTAGTCTGAGGTAATGGTATGGCAAGGTAACATAAAAGTAACCCAAAGTACAACGACCACGAAGGGTCGGCCATGCATGGTATAAAAGCATCAAAAGATATATAGACATGAAATTAAATACATGAAAATAGGAAGTGAAGTACTTATCGTCCCGATGAAATGGGAAACCCAAATAGAGATAAGAGAAGAGCGAGACTACTCGCCTAAATCACCAATAAGCCGAAAGATCCGAAATCCACGGAAGCTTGGGATGCGCCACAAAACCTGATATAAACATGTAGAGAGAAGGGGAGAGAGAAAGAGAGAAGGGAAGATGATGTTTGTCAAGTGACAAGTCAAGTAATACATATCAAGTAACGAGTCATGAAGTACAAGATACAAATACATGAACCAAGTATAAGATCCAAAGTTAAGAAGATAAGCAACTATAACAGACAGCCAATAATTAGTCGACTGGGTGGACAGGGTAGTCGACTAATAGAGGGGTTAGTCGACTAGGAAGATGGGGTAGTCGACTAATACTGTGATCCAGAGAGTTGGATTTCTGTTTCAGGAAAAGGTTAGTCGACTAGGGTCATATGGGTAGTCGACTAACAGACATGACAAGTCGACTAACAGTTATGTTAAGTCGACTAAATCTGAGATACAGAGAGTTTGGGTTTCTGATTCAGGAAAGGTTAGTCGACTAGGGTCAAGGGTGTAGTCGACTAAGGGTCTCTAGTCGACTGGTAATTTGGTCTAGTCGACTAAAACTGTGTTTCCAGAAAGGTTACGTTTCAGCTAAGGGTTTCTAGTCGACTAATCTATAGGTCTAGTCGACTAATCGACTGGAAACAGCAAACAGAACAGATTTTCTAGGGTTTTGTTTGATGGCTAAATAATCATGGATTTGAAGACACAATTGAACATGATAGATAAACTTAAGTATACTAAGAATAATCTAAGTCTTGGTGATAAAAATTACTTACCAAAAGGAGTGGTTGATGATGGAAAAGAGAGTGGAGATGTTGGTGGAGTTGATGAAGTGGTTGGAGTTGATGAGGAGGAGTTTAGGTGGAGGCTAATATCTTGGTGAAGTGATGAAGAGAGAAAAAGGAATTGAAATGGAAAAGGAAGGGTATTTATAGGTTTTGGAATTTGTGAAGGAGTTGCAAATAATAAAAGGGAGGGGCTTATTTGCAAAGTGGAGGATGAGGTGGTTCTCTTGGCCAATAGGGGCTTGCCATGGTGAGGGGTGAGGTGGAGAAGAAGTGTGGTGGAGAATTAAAGGAAGTGTGTGGATGAAAATGAAAGCTTATGGAGGAAGCTAAAGGAAATAAAGAAATTAGGAAAAGGAAAAGGAATTGGAAAGAGAAGATATTTTCTTGGAAAGGAAAATGAAAATAATGAAAGTGGCGGATTCCCGGGTTTAAGTCATGGATGCGGAAATCTTTCGAGAAAATACCGGATGCGTCCCGAAATCAAGTATCTCGGAACGACCCGAAATAATTATCAAAAATCAAGAATATTATATTAAGAATAATGGTGAAATCCGTTTTAAGAAATACTTTATAGTTTTAAAACTAAAAATCCCGGAATCAGTTACCTACCGACTCCGTTGGAATTTTCATAAATTCATAAAATTCTCAGAAAAAGAATGTAGGTAGAAAATATGATTCTAAGGAATAATGCCTAAACGACCTTCTAGAAATTCCTAGCTGATTGTGAAATAAAAATCCGGGAATCGGTCAACGGAACTGGCCGACACCGGTTTTGAAGAAATTCATTTTAATTCCAGAAAAATCTAGAAAATCATAGAAAATATATAATAATAGAAAATGATATTTAAAACTAAAATCGGTCAAATCTAATCACCGGAAAGACCAAATCAAATAATATACTATAATCGAGTTCCTGGTTCGGACTGGGACTGACTCCGAGTCCACGAATCCAAATCCAAGACAAAACAATCATATAAGGAATTCATAAAGCAAAACAAATACAGGAAACAAATCGAAAAAATACGATCGGAAAATCTGAATACGCAACTAAGTACGTATTCTGGGAACGGGGTATTACAAAAACTTTTTAACTGAACAATGCTAAGAGAAAAATATATTTTAACACTTCAGAAATAAAAAATCTTCTGTAAGCAAAAAGAGAGAAAATTTGACCACAGCCGTCAGAAAGCCCAGTTTCTTGATCCAAAACTAAAAGGGCTTAAAAATCTAAACTTGTTAGAGTGCAGGACTGGGCTGGGCCGTTTTGGGGCTGCCTCACGAGGCGACGTATCAGCCCTGAGCTATTTAGCATCCCATTGAGTCGTCCTAATTTTACCAATCCTTAATTTTTGTATTTATAAAATGAACATCATGGGCTCTATTAGGCCCATGTTTATATATTCCTGACAAAGGCCAGTAGCCTAGCCCAAGAATACCGCGTTCAAGATCGTCACAAATGGGCCAGAAAAGTTTCTCTGCCCAATAACGGCCATATTTGTGGAATAATAGCATTGCCTTCTGGGAAGTAGTTGGAGATTTGTTTGTTTTGCCATTCCTTTCTTTTTTTTTTTCCTTTCATATTTTGATTTTCTATGATAGTTGTTTTGTCTTTAAATAAACTGTTTTTAATTGTTTTCTTTGAAAAAAAAGACCGCCATCCACTCTTCAAACAAAAAGTCAAAAAATGATAATAATAATAATAATAAAGAAAAAAGAAGTGTAACCTTCATTAAGCTCTTTACTTTTGTGTTGGATGATGTTTCAATGTACAATACTCTCGGGGATAAACTTAAATTTCTGTAGAGGAGAATAAGAATAGAAAACAAAAACAAAAGGATACTGGACTGAATTAAAGAGGCGGCCCATGTACTTAAAATTTTGGAAAATTATAAACTTAATTGGGATAAATGTATCCATGACCCTGTTATTTTTATTTAGAATTGGCATTTTCTTTATTTGGCAAATATCTCTCTCTCTCTCTCTCTCTCTCTCTCTCTCTCTCTCTCTCTCTCTCTCTCTTGCTGGGATTAAGTGTGCACACTAAGGGCAAAACTAGAATATAGTGGCAACTTTGATTAGTTATTTAGCCCGACACTAGATGAGACATGGGTATGATGGTGTTTAAATACCAATTCTTCCTCTCCTATTGTTATGAATTAATTGCTACGGGTCAACTACACCGCGCGCGCGCGTCGTGCCGCCTGCCTCGTCAGTGGTCTCACATGCACGTCACGGCGCATGCTTGTGCTGCGTGTGCGAGTGAGCATTATTTTTATTTCTTTTTTCGTTTAATTTTTAACTGGTTCATTTATTCCCATTTATTACCAACCATTATTGTATTTAATTTTTGACCATTCAGATTTGACATATGAGAATTTATTATACCGTTACAGATCTGGTAGCTGAATTAAGGGGCTATTCAGCCTATGAATAGACCCTCATTTCCAAAGCTGCAACACACAACTAAAAAGTTTTCTATTCTCTCTCTCAGAGCTCATTTACTACAAACATCTGGTGGCTTGAAGAGTTCTACTGAGTTTTACTCAGTTGTCTTAATTTAAATTTTTGTTCTTTCAAAGGATTCCATTCTTTGATTTTTTTTCTATGGTTTTAATTTTATCAAGCCTCGCTATTCAAAATACACTGGAGCGGAAAGTCGGCGATGTCTATACACTAGGAGTATACCCACGTATCACGCTAAGCCTAATGTAACCTAAACAAGTTTATAAATCAGCTATAATAAAATTAAACGATTGCAATATGACATATACATTTTTTCACATGACAACATTATTCTAAAAAAAATCGATATAGAATAAAGCTGAGTCCAAACAATATAGAGAATCAAGAGAATCAGCAAGAATAAGGGAAGCCAAGAAATAATACCAAGATAGGGTGACCAAGCAAAGAGAAACTCTAGGCTCCCCTCATAGTACGTGTGATCCTCTCCAAATCCCCATTATTAAAATAGAATATATATAGCTCTGGATGTGCAAATCAACGAAAATAAGAAAAACACTCAATGAGTGTGTAAAATAAGAAAAACTGCACATATAAGTGCCTATTATGATACTACTGTGAATACAGTAACAAACAGTATATAGTTAAACAATAGTCAAGACAATCTGCAATAAATCATGTGTCAAGTCAGGTGTCTTTCATAATACATATATACATAACTAATAGGTGAACACAGTCAATTACAGTATATCATGAAATGTCCATTTTATTAATTATGTTAGCGAATATCAATTACGACATGCAGTAAACGCATCCCATACTATGCCTACTACACGTGTCAATTAGGGTCCTATGTTATTAAAACTGATAGATGGAGACATGATCTATGTTTTAAGTGGGTCCCATACATACCGGGATGCCTCTGCTCTATTGCTCTTCAGGGGTATTTATAGGGTATCTGAGAATTAGAGTTCTAGTACAACACCTCGCCCTAAAACTCGACGTATTCGGCCCAGGATGGCCGCGTTTTCGCGGCTGAAAAGGGGAAGTCGCGGCTCTTTTGTGGAGTTTGGTCACGCGCTTTGGCGTGTGGCTTCATCTCGTCCGTTTATGTGGAGATCTATCCTCGGAATCTTTGTTTGATCCCCGAATTTTGAAATATTTTGATCATGGAGATCAAGTTATTTCTAAATTCAGGTTAAATTCAAATTTTTCTCCCTTTCATGTTCATCTTGTGGTGCAAGCAATCAGGTTTAAATAGAAGTCTACTTCTATCTTTAATTTAGATAAGAATTCATCTTGTTTTATCTTTCTCCTCCATTATATTTTAAATTAAATTAATTTAAAACCTAAATTTAAATAGGATAAAAGATGCTTCTTTTATCTTTCCAATTAATTTTTATTTTCATGATAATTGTGGGCTTTTGGCTTCTTTTTGGCTTTCTCTGAGATTATGGAGGCCTGCACAATAATAAACAATAAATGAATTAAATAGTAATATTTTATAAAAAAATTAAGCATGAAAATGTGAATAAAAATATATATTATTGATGACCAATCACACCCCCACACCTATCTTTTTGCTCGTCTTTGAGTAATAAAAAACTAATCTAATCTAGCTCACTTTTGTAGGAATCACGATTTTACTTAGTATGTGTAACAAGCCATTAAACCTCTAGGTTACCTCCTAGAGGACCAATGTTGTCTCGTGAGGGTTTTCAGTGAATGACACCCACAAAATCCATAAAGAAAGAGAAAAAATAAAATGTTAGTATTTTTGAAAAGCATTTTAAAAGAGGAAAATATTTGAAATATCTTTATAAAAAAATTAAGCAATTTATAAATTTTTAGGATTACCAAATTGATTATTCTTATACTTAATTTTTATTCAAATATTTATTTATCAATTTATGCTAAGATTCAAACTGAATTTCTCATCGAGTCTATTATCTTTACCCTAAGTCATATGCATCTTTGTGAAGTGAATTTTTTACTTGGGATTTTTCAACTTTAACTTTCATGCCTTATACATTTATTACTTTTCTTTTTTTTTTTGAAAGAAGTTCGAAGTATTACCACTGAAATACACCTAGAGGGGGGTGAATAGGTGTACTAGCTAATTTAGGATAAATGATGTGGAATTAAAAACTTAATTGCAACACACTATGTGTAATCAAGAGTGAGCCCGAATTCTCCGTGAAGGACTCTAGAACTACTCCCCAAGATTTCTCTAAATTAAGAGTTGAGGTATGAAGCTCTCTTGGTTCAACGCAACTGTGGGCACACACAAACTATATCTAGCATACGAATATATGCAATATAAAGCAATGCAAGATATAAGAGAGAAAGAGTTGAGAGATAATGGATCAAACGCAAACAACAAGATATGTTTCGAGGTTTGAGTCACTGCTCTACGTCCCCGCCTTGACAGTGAAGGATTTCCACTATGTCCACACACGACCTTCCATAAAGGGACCTACACTGAGGAATTACAACTCTACACTTGGAGTACACTATTCCTCTCTCAAACACGATCACCTCTACACAAGAGGATAGCCACAAAGTCAAAGTAAAGAAAAGATTACAATCTTAATGATCCAATGATCACAAACAACACTTGGTGATCACAATAGACCACAAATAATTTTTCTCACAAAAACATGATCCTATAGATAGGATTAGAGATGATAGCTCAAGTGTGAGAAAATAAAGTGTTTGGAAAAGAGAATAACAAAGAAAAATGCTTGGGAAAAATACTAAATAGATTTGTAAAGAAAGATCAAAATCAATTTCCCAAAGACTCCCTTTTCTTTGATTTTTTTCAACACTTTTAAACAAATAAAAGATAATGATTTTAGGCTCAAAAACTTCTTTTAAACTTGTTGTAAAACCATTGAAAAGATGGGAAGAAAAGCTCTCTAAAATCTTGGTGAAAATAGCTTGAGAGAACCCCTATTTATAGGTGTAATCACCTAGGAGGGGGAGGGGGTGAATAGGTGACTAGCTAATCTAATGATGAATTAATACGGAATTAAAACTATTTAAGCAAACTAAAAACTATTAAGCTAAACACACCAAGTATAACAAAAGAGTGTAGCCAAATTTCTAGTAAAGAGCTCTGAACTATCTCCTCAAGATTCCTCTAGATAAGAGTTGTGGTGCTGCTATGGCTCTCTTGGTTGAATACAAGTGTGAGCAAACAATCCCAAGCATATATCAATAGAGTTCAAATATATTAAGCATATAAAAGAGATAAATACAAGTGAGAGATAGAGAGAGTAATCGCAAACACGGGAGATTTGTTTCGAGGTTTGAGCACCCTTGCTCTACGTCCCCACCTTCAACACTATGAAGGATTACCACTAGAATCAATCCCACCGGATTACTCGGTGCCGTAACACCTACAAGGAGTTCACACTAGAACTTTTGGACTCGCTAGTCCCCTCACTTGTTTCTGGAAGAACAAACACACACAAGCACACTAGCTTACCAAGGCCGCACCTCTACACCGAGCTCCCACTAGAACTCGAAACAGCACGAACTGGCAAGTTCGCCTCCTCAAATACAAGATAGAACACTTTGGTGATCTCAACACTTTGATCACCTAAAACTTTCTCACAACAAAGATCCCTATAGGAATGATGTAGCAATGGATAGCTCAAGTATGTGTGAGAAAAACTTGGACAGAATTTGTGGTGAAAAACTCAAGAAATCTCTTTTTCAAAACACTCTTGAAAAACTCTCCTTTTGATATGGAAGTATTTGGCTCTAAAACAAGTTGAGATAAACACTTAGATAGAAAGGTAGGAAAAACTTGCTTGAAAACCCACTTCAAATCTTGTTTAAAACAGCCCAAAGCAGCCCAATATAAATAGGCTACAAAAACTAGTCGTTCGGGATAACTCAGCAGAAAACTTTGTTGTCGGTCGACCGCCCGGTCGACCTGCCAACTGTCAGATTTCTGACCGTTGTGCCATCGGTCGACGGCCCAGTCGACCGATGCCTGGATACAGAGAGCAGAAGCTCTCTACCGGTCGACCGGGGTCAGATCCAGAGAGCAAACCTCTTTGGCAATCGATCGGGTTGGCCGACCGGCCCTCCAGCCAAACAGGCCGTGCACGTCTGTGCACATCGGTCGACCGACTTCTGTTGTGGTCGACTGGCAGAAGACCTGGTCCAACATTTTTCAGGGATTAAAATATGGTCTTTTTACTTGATTGAGTTAGAACCTGCACACAAATACAGAATTTCAGAACTTTTAAAACAGTAGTGCAAGGTGCTCAATTCTACCGCTATAGCAAGTGACTATGTGGGTCGTGATCCACAAGGAGGGACTAGCGATGGAAGCTTTTTAGTAAGTTCTCTTTTATGCTACAAAGAATGGTTAAAGTTCTTCTTTTAGTTCTTTAAAAGAAAATGAAAAATAGAGTTAAAGTCAAGTTAGAAAGAAAGTGGTTGATTCAGAAGGTGGAGAAAATAGAAATGGATATGTACAAAGAAATTGAAAAAGAGTGATAAAAGAAGTGGGTGTTGATGGTGTTGTGATCTAAACTAAAAAATTAAAAGAAAGAAAACTAAAAGAAAAACTTACTGAAAAACACCTAGAGGGGGGGGGGGTGAATAGGTGTGAATGCTAATCTAGTGATCTTTTTAAACTTTAATTAAATGAGTGATGCAACGATCTCTCAAAACACGACTAAGAGCCGAATACCCCTTGCGAGGTTCTGAACTCCTTCCTCCCAATTCCCCTTAAATGGGTTAGAGGTGCGTAATGCAACCGTGTTGTATTGAGGTGTGATCGATCAATGCCAAGTATGATGATGAAGATGAAATGCTCACAATGTAAAACAACAAGTATAGCAAGTAAGGTAAACAACACAAGATTCCACAAGTAGAGGGTTAGTTCTCAAGCAATTAATTCAAGGCAATATAAAGCAATAGAAATTAAAAGCAAGAAGAACGCAAAGGCAATCGCAAACAAGATGATTTGTTTCGAGGTTCGAGCACACTTGCTCTAGTCCCCGCCTTCACCTCCGTGAAGGGTTTCCACTATCCACCGAGGATGCCTTTACAATTGGGTCTACCGAAGACCGAGCACCGAGCTCCACCGAGTACAAAGGACCTCTACCGAAGAGGTTGCTCCACAAGAAGGAATTACAAGAACAAAGTGATCACAACTTGATCACTACACTTTTCTCAATTTCTTTTACAAACACTCTCACTTCAATTACAACTTCACTATAGAATGAGTATAGAATTTTTGGCTCTATGAAGTGTGGTGAGAAAACTTCAGTTGTAGAGTGATATAGAGAATCAAACACAACTGAAAAACAATCTTGAAAGAGTAGGAATTGAAGGCTTAAAACAATTTTTCTTTTCTCTTTTGAAAACAACAAAACTTGAGGATTTTTCTAAGTAATGAGCAAGAGAGACTTCTCCTCTATTTATAGGGTTAGAAAATAGGTTAAAAACAATTCTTTTCACCTAATTCAACCTGCAAAAGCTCCCCAACCACTCTCCAAAAATCTGCTAAAACAGAAAAAGAAACAGTTTTTCAGAAAATCCCAAAGAGGAAAGAGCCGTTGCTGTGTTGCAGGCTTGGCGGTCGACCGGTCCGGTCGACCGCCAGCCTAGCTGGATATAGCCGTTGGCTCCCGGTCGACCGGTCCGGTCGACCGACCAAAAAGGAGGAAACACAGTTTCCTTCTTCCGGTCGACCGGTCCGGTCGACCGAAATTTCTCGAGAGCAAAAGGCTCTCTGTCGGTCGACCGGTCCGGTCGACCGACGGACATGCACAAACAGTGCATGTCCAGGCACAACGCCGGTCGACCGGGCCGGTCGACCGATGTTGCCAGAGGCTGAAAACTGGGCTGTTTTGAAGAGGGAATTTTTGTGAAAACATTTTGAAAATACCTATAGCTAAGTATTATGCAGAAAATAGTTTATATACATGTTTTAAACAAGTTTTTCAAGATATAAAGCTTTGGTACATGTATATATAAACTAAGGCATAAACTAAAGCTTTGGTACATGTTTTTAAACAAGTTTTTCAAAACATAGGAAATACATGAAACAAGTGTGTGTGCAAATCCTAGAGCCAAATTTCCTATATTCAAACTTTAACATTCTAAACTTACAAACTTGCTAAAAGACTTCAAGGCTATTCTTCAAGGTGGGCTATCTTCACTTGATCTTCAATATTTGCAACTTGAGCCCAAATTGAATTGTCTTGAGTCCAGAACCTTGTATTTGAGTGAGAGTACTTCTAGTGTGATGATAAACCTGAAACACACTTAAACAACAATTGTTATTAGTACAAATAACTAATATGTTTTGTAATCATCAAAATACACTAAACAAGGGTGATTGTAACCTTGGGCCAACAATCTCCCCCTTTTGATGATGACAAAACATATAGTTATTAAACAAATAAAGAGAGGAAGAAGCTTGGAAAGCTCCCCCTCAAACAATGCTATGTATCTATCATGAATATGAAAAACTATGAAATCATACATAAAGCATTTGAAAAAGTCATCACCATAAATTTTGTCAAGGAAAACCAAATAATGAACAAATTTATTATTTTCAAAATGCTATGTATCTATCATGAATATGAAAAACTATGAAATCATACATAAAGCATTTGAAAAAGTCATCACCATAAATTTTGTCAAGGAAAACCAAATAATGAACAAATTTATTATTTTCAAAAATCTAAGTATATTCAAACTAGTATATTTTTCTCCCAACAATTTTAATCAACTTATATTCTTTTTCTCCAAACTTATATATTTTTCTCCCCCTTTTTGTCATACATCAAAAAGGGTTAAAACAGATCAAAACACAAACATATCAAAACAAAAACATTTTAAGAATCAATCATACATACATTCAACTCACCACAAATAAAGGAAAATCTTGCATAATCTAAAGGTTTAGTGAAAATATCGGCAAGTTGAAAATCGGTAGAAACATAGTCAATATCAATATCACCTTTTTCAAAGTGATCTCTAAGAAAATGATACCTAATATCAATGTGCTTGGTTTTACTATGTTGATTAGCATTTTTGGTCATGTGAATTGTACTAGTATTATCACAAAAAATCTTAACATGATCAAAATGTAAATCATAGTCAAGGAGAGTATGTTTCATCCAAAGAACTTGTGCACAACAAGCTCCGGCCGCAACATACTCCGCCTCGGCGGTTGATAGGGCTACCGAATTTTGCTTTTTGGAAGACCAAGATACAAGACAATTACCTAAGAATTGACATGTTCCACTTGTGCTCTTCCTATCTACCCTACAACCCGCATAGTCGGCATCCGAAAAACTCTTCATTTCAAATAATCCGGTTTTAGGATACCACAAACCCAATTCAATTGTGCCCTTAAGATACCTAATTATGCGTTTTACCGCTATTAAGTGTGATTCCTTAGGACATGATTGAAAACGTGCACATAAACAAACGGAAAACATGATATCCGGCCTACTAGCCGTCAAATAAAGCAAACTACCAATCATGCTTCTATAAAGTTTAATGTCTACACTTTTACCTTGTTCATCCTTGTCAAGCTTGGTAGTTGTTGCCATGGGAGTTTTGCTTACTTTTGATCCTTCAAGCCCGAATCTTTTGATTAGTTCCTTTGTGTACTTGGCTTGATTGATGAAGATCCCATCCTTCCTTTGCTTGATTTGGAGTCCAAGGAAATAGTTGAGTTCCCCCATCATAGACATTTCAAATTCATCCTTCATGCATGACTCAAAAGCTTTGCAAAGAGATTCATTAGTAGAACCAAAAATAATATCATCTACATAAATTTGCACAATAAGAATATCTTTTTCTACATGTTTTGTAAACAATGTTGTGTCAATTTTACCTTTCTTAAAACCATTGGAAATCAAAAATGAAGACAATCTTTCATACCAAGCCCTAGGGGCTTGTTTTAAACCATAAAGAGCTTTGTCTAATTTAAAAACAAAATCCGGATGTGTAGGATCAACAAACCCGGGGGGTTGTTCAACATACACTTCCTCTTCAATAAAACCATTTAGAAAAGCACTTTTAACATCCATTTGAAATAATTTGAAATCTTTATATGAGGCAAATGCTAGTGTCATCCGTATGGCTTCAAGCCGTGCTACGGGTGCAAAGGTTTCTTCAAAATCGATCCCTTCGATTTGAGTGTAACCTTGGGCAACTAACCTAGCCTTGTTTCTAACTACATTACCCGATTCATCCAACTTGTTCTTAAAGATCCACTTAGTACCAATTGTTGGTCTATCGTGGGGCCTAGGAACAAGGTGCCATACTTGGTTGCGCTCAAATTGATTGAGCTCTTCTTGCATAGCTAGCAACCAATATGAATCGGCCTCGGCCTCGAGGACATTTTTGGGTTCAATGTGTGAAATAAATGCAAAGTGGCCACAAAAATCTTGAATTTTAGAACGAGTAGTTACCCCTTTTGATACTTCACCTATGACGAGGTCCTTGGGATGATGAGGGTTGAATCTCCAATCCTTAGGTAGTGGTTGAGTAGGCTCCACCTCATTTGTTTGATGTTCATTTCCTTGGGCCTCTTCCACTTTGGCTTCACTTCCATCATCATCCTTTGGCTTGTCTCCCATGGTAGAAGCATCCTCCAAGGTGACTTTCTCCAAGCCTTCATGCAAGGCATCTATTTCTACAACATTCTTAACAAACTTGTTAGATTCCTCAAACTTAACATGAATAGACTCTTCAATAGTCAAAGATGATCTAATGAAAACTCTATAAGCCTTACTAGTGTTTGAGTAACCTACAAAAATAGCCTCATAAGATCTAGCATCAAACTTTCCTAAATTATCTTTTGTGTTTAAAACAAAGCATTTGCAACCAAAAACTTTAAAATAGGAAACATTAGGTTTTCTAGAAAAATACATT
Organism: Agave tequilana; assembly: GCA_038442645.1. Classification (NCBI taxonomy): domain Eukaryota; kingdom Viridiplantae; phylum Streptophyta; class Magnoliopsida; order Asparagales; family Asparagaceae; genus Agave; species Agave tequilana. Next base: position 69,168 of record JAVJIF010017491.1, read on the forward strand.
TCAAAAGAAGTCTTAGTAGTATTTTTACACAAGAAAACACGATTTGATATGTAGCATGATGTATTAACGGCCTCGGCCCACAAATAATGTGGTAGACCGTATTCACTTAGCATTGTCCTAGCCATCTCTTGTAATGTTCTATTTTTCCGTTCAACTACTCCATTTTGTTGTGGAGTTCTAGGACAAGAAAGTTCATGCTTTATTCCATGTTCATCACAAAAGTGGTAAAGGGTTGGTTAATGAATTCACCTCCTCTATCACTTCTTATTCTCAAAATCAAAGAATCTTTCTCTTTTTCTACTCTTTTCTTAAAAGTTTGGAAATACGAAAATGCTTGGTTTTTATGTTCAAGAAAGAAAACCCATGTAAATCTTGAAAAATCATCAACCAAAACATAAGCAAATCTATTCCCACTTAGACTTTTGGTTTGTGTTGGGCCAAATAGATCCATATGGATTAATTCCAAAGGACGTGATGTCATGATATCCTTAATTGACTTGAAGGAAGACTTAGTTTGTTTCCCAAATTGACATGAGTCACAAACTCGGTCCTTTTCAAAATTCAATGAAGGAATACCTTTCACCATTTCCTTTGAATTTAATCTAGAAATATGATCAAAAGAAATATGCCCTAATCTCCTATGCCACAACCAAGAGTCATCATCGAGGGCTTTTAAACAAGTAATATTACAAGACATATTTAACATATCAATCATATAAACATTGCTTTCACGAAAACCGGAAAATACACAAACATTGGAAGTTCTATCAATAACTTTACAAGCAACATTATCAAAAACAACATCAAAACCTTTATCACAAAGTTGACTAACACTCAAGAGATTATGCTTGAGGCCATCAACCAAAACTACATTTTCAATTAAAGGAGAGGTGCCAAGTTTTACATTACCAATACCGATGATTTTACCCTTGGCGTCATCTCCGAAGGTGACGGTGCCACCTTCATGATATCTTGATAGGGTTGCAAAGTTGTTGATGTCCCAAGTCATGTGCCTTGAGCAACCGCTATCAAGATACCACAAACCTCTACGTCGTTGGGCTTTGGAAAGTACCTACATCATTTAAAATAATTGTTGACTTTGGTACCCAAACTTTCTTGGGTCCTTGAAAGTTAGTGTTACGAACCCAAATATTATGATGTGATGCACTTAGTCTATCATAACAAAAATTTGCTAAGTGTCCCTTCCGCCCACAATGTGAACATGAGTACACTTTTCTATACATGAATGCATGATGTGTATGTGTAGTAGTGTGAGCATGCTTTTGGGGTTTGCCATGTTGTTTAGGTTGTGTAGCATGAACATGAACATGAGCATGAGCATTTTTCTTTGGGGCTTGTTTCTTAGGAAACATAGCCTCAATCCTTTTCTTATCAAATTCACAATTTTTCAAAACAACACTTAATGAGTCTAATCTTTCCTTAAGTATGGAAACTTCATTAGAATCAATTAGTGGGGCCTTACCCTTGCAAGAAGTCTTATATTTTTTAAATCATTTTTAGTAGTGGTCAAGGTGGAAACTAAATTATCCTTTTCTTTTGTAAGAGTAAAAACTTGATGACTTAAAGATTCATTTTCCTTTTTCATTTTTAAATACTTTTTCTTTAAGAAATCATAGTTTTGTGACAACTCAACAAAAGCTTCTTCTAACTCATCCATAGAAAGTTCATCATTATGAGAAGGGGAAGAGGTTACCTTGCTTGTGCCTTCATTAGCCATGAAGCACATGTTGGCGGTGTCTATCTCCTCTTCGGATTCGGTCTCCGAATCCCAAGTTGCCTTCATAGCCTTCTTCTTGTATGGCTTCTTTGATGTGGAGGGCTTTGCTTTGTCCGGACACTCTGCAACTATGTGTCCCGGTTTTTGGCAATTGAAGCACACAATCTTCCTTTCTTCTTTGCCTCCTTGCCATCTCCTTCTACCTTGAAACTTTGCCTTGTTGTACATCCTCCGAACATTTTTGACTAGAAGTGAGAGCTCTTCGTCATCTTCTTCTTCATCATCTTCGTCGGAGTGTGATGATTGACACTTGAAGGCAATAGTCTTCTTCTTGGTAGGAGCCATGTCCTCTCTTGCTTTCCTTTCCATCTCATGGGTTTTGAGGTTCCCAATGAGACCTATAAGCTCCATCTCTTCATTGTCGTTGAGTTCCTTCAAGGTTGTTGCTTTAACTTCCCATGAAGGAGGAAGAGCCCGGATGATCTTCCTTACTCTTTGATCATTGTTGATATCTTCACCTAAAGAAGAGAGTCCATTAGTAATCTTGATAAACCTTGTAACCATATCATCTATGGTTTCATTGTCTTGCATGCTAAATGTTTCATATTGAGACCGAAGAAGGTCAATCTTAGCCTTCTTAACTTGTGAGGTCCCCTCATGAGTGACTATCAAGTGTGACCAAATCTCAAATGCGGATTTGCAATGTATAACCCTAGCTATGTCATCATCATTTAGGGCTTGTAGAAGTGCATAGTGAGCTTTGGCATTGGCATCGAATTCCTTAGTCTCTATTTCGGACCAAGTGGATTCGTCACCGGGGGGTACACTAAAGGACTTAGTCACGGCCTTTGCAACTCGGCTACCTAGAGATTGCAAAAACACGGTCATCTTAACCTTCCATATGGGAAAGTTAAGTCCATCAAACTTAGGAGGGGTCTTAATTCCATCGGCCATTTTTACTATATGAATATGAATGAAATGATTAGCAAATTAGGATCTTCTCTAAGGTTGTTAAACCAAATCCTAGAGTCCAAGCTCTGATACCAATTGAAAAACACCTAGAGGGGGGGGGTGAATAGGTGTGAATGCTAATCTAGTGATCTTTTTAAACTTTAATTAAATGAGTGATGCAACGATCTCTCAAAACACGACTAAGAGCCGAATACCCCTTGCGAGGTTCTGAACTCCTTCCTCCCAATTCCCCTTAAATGGGTTAGAGGTGCGTAATGCAACCGTGTTGTATTGAGGTGTGATCGATCAATGCCAAGTATGATGATGAAGATGAAATGCTCACAATGTAAAACAACAAGTATAGCAAGTAAGGTAAACAACACAAGATTCCACAAGTAGAGGGTTAGTTCTCAAGCAATTAATTCAAGGCAATATAAAGCAATAGAAATTAAAAGCAAGAAGAACGCAAAGGCAATCGCAAACAAGATGATTTGTTTCGAGGTTCGAGCACACTTGCTCTAGTCCCCGCCTTCACCTCCGTGAAGGGTTTCCACTATCCACCGAGGATGCCTTTACAATTGGGTCTACCGAAGACCGAGCACCGAGCTCCACCGAGTACAAAGGACCTCTACCGAAGAGGTTGCTCCACAAGAAGGAATTACAAGAACAAAGTGATCACAACTTGATCACTACACTTTTCTCAATTTCTTTTACAAACACTCTCACTTCAATTACAACTTCACTATAGAATGAGTATAGAATTTTTGGCTCTATGAAGTGTGGTGAGAAAACTTCAGTTGTAGAGTGATATAGAGAATCAAACACAACTGAAAAACAATCTTGAAAGAGTAGGAATTGAAGGCTTAAAACAATTTTTCTTTTCTCTTTTGAAAACAACAAAACTTGAGGATTTTTCTAAGTAATGAGCAAGAGAGACTTCTCCTCTATTTATAGGGTTAGAAAATAGGTTAAAAACAATTTCTTTTCACCTAATTCAACCTGCAAAAGCTCCCCAACCACTCTCCAAAAATCTGCTAAAACAGAAAAAGAAACAGTTTTTCAGAAAATCCCAAAGAGGAAAGAGCCGTTGCTGTGTTGCAGGCTTGGCGGTCGACCGGTCCGGTCGACCGCCAGCCTAGCTGGATATAGCCGTTGGCTCCCGGTCGACCGGTCCGGTCGACCGACCAAAAAGGAGGAAACACAGTTTCCTTCTTCCGGTCGACCGGTCCGGTCGACCGAAATTTCCCGAGAGCAGAAGGCTCTCTGTCGGTCGACCGGTCCGGTCGACCGACGGACATGCACAAACAGTGCATGTCCAGGCACAACGCCGGTCGACCGGACCGGTCGACCGATGTTGCCAGAGGCTGAAAACTGGGCTGTTTTGAAGAGGGAATTTTTGTGAAAACATTTTGAAAATACCTATAGCTAAGTATTATGCAGAAAATAGTTTATATACATGTTTTAAACAAGTTTTTCAAGATATAAAGCTTTGGTACATGTATATATAAACTAAGGCATAAACTAAAGCTTTGGTACATGTTTTTAAACAAGTTTTTCAAAACATAGGAAATACATGAAACAAGTGTGTGTGCAAATCCTAGAGCCAAATTTCCTATATTCAAACTTTAACATTCTAAACTTACAAACTTGCTAAAAGACTTCAAGGCTATTCTTCAAGGTGGGCTATCTTCACTTGATCTTCAATATTTGCAACTTGAGCCCAAATTGAATTGTCTTGAGTCCAAGAACCTTGTATTTGAGTGAGAGTACTTCTAGTGTGATGATAAACCTGAAACACAATTAAACAACAATTGTTATTAGTACAAATAACTAATATGTTTTGTAATCATCAAAATACACTAAACAAGGGTGATTGTAACCTTGGGCCAACACTTACCTCCTTTGGTTGATGACTTACCTCAAACCCTTGCATGTTTTATCTTACTTCAGAGGCGTTCAACGCATAATTCATAAGATCGAGCTCAGTCCCCATTCGCATTACATCATCAAGACGAATAAGAATGAAATGATAGGGAATCTTGAGGAGGAGAACATCGTCATGAAATATCGGTGGTACTCACACAAACATGGCTATACTGATGCATCTATATTCACTTGGATACTCTTCAAAACCAAAAGAGGAAAAGTAGAAAGAAGAAGAAGAAACAAAAGTAAAGACGAACATTAAAAAAATTACCTTTTATTGCTTGCAGAAACGATGGAAGAAAGGAGGAGGGTACATCGGTGTCACTCTCAACATAAGCCTCTCTTTCTTACTTACATGAATCTCAATCTAACTTATGCTTACAAAGAAATAAAAATTACATAAAATAAAATAAAAACCTACACTAAAAAGAATGAAAAACTGGCCTAAAATCTATCTCTGCTTGGTCGTTCCCATTTACAGTGAAATACCTGCCTTTTATAGGCAAAAACCCAGAGGGGAGATGCGTGAGAAGATAGGGGGAGCAAACGCTCCCTCAACTGAAGTAATAAAATCGCGAAAATGCGGTTTTTCTCGCGTTTTCACGGCCTGGCTGTGGCCAGGTGGCCACAGCCGGGGGATGGTGCCTCCTGATTTCGCGTTCTGGCTTTATCTTCAGCTGGATTTCTCATTACAGCTCCGGAATTATGATAAAATAACCTTTGATCTTTGGCCTCAACTGCTTGTTTGGGATGATTCATTTTAACCGGTTTTCAACCTCTCTGATTTACCGAGATTTGCCCTGATTTCCTGATGTCGAATTTATTCTGATTTAATTCAGAATTTGATGGGCTTTTGGGCTCATTTCTCTTCACTCTACTTTAGGAATGGGCCTGCAAATAAATTAAAAAATAATTAGGAAAAAGTAGAGTTTAGTTTATAATAAGTATGAGAATATGATAATAAATGTGCAATCTTAGCGACCGATCATTACCTTTAATAAAATCCCATAAATTCTCATAAATTTCATAAAAATAAGTTCATTGATATACTTTGATATACAAACATGTTTGATTAAAAATCAAAACATGTTACAAATATTTTGAGCTATTTTTGTAATATAGAAATTTTGGCTTAAACAAAAATCTGTATTTTTCAAAATTAATTTTTTCAAAACTTCTCTAAATGCAAAAATAAGATATTTTAAACACTTTTGAAGCTTAGTGTGTATAGATATGATCCACTACACATATATGATGAAATATCTATGTTTTTTACAATAAGCTCTAAAATAAGTTTTGATAAAACAAATGCATATTTTGAAGCTTAAAAACCAAACCGGTATTTTCTAAAACAAAAACTCTTTTATGAAACATATATAAATTTATGTGTGAGTATATATGAACTTGAGCAATCCACCAGCTAATCTATCTTTTACATTTTATCTAAAAATAAATCTTGACACTTGAAAAACCCGACACAAGTCTTCTTGGAAATCTTCTCTTTGAAAATCTTCTTCTCCTTCTTGACTTGGTCCAAACCTTGATCCAATGAGTTAGACTCCTCTTGAGTACTTGATCCAATCTTGTTGCGCGAGCTCTTGAATCAACATGTGCTAGCTTCAAAACTTGACTTTAAATCTTTTGTTGAAGCTAAACACAAACTAAGATCTTGATCAAATATCTGAGACTAATTAACACAAGATCATTAGTACTATAACTACATGAGTTAATTATCATCAACACTAGAGTGATGGGCCTCTGGGCCAACAATAGATTCTCAAGAAGATAGCCGTTGGGGTCCAGAAATAGTCATTTTTGACCTGTCGGTCGACCGGCCAGTTGACCGTTCAACGGTCATATTTCTGACCACTGAGCCACCGGTCAACCGCCCGATCGACCACCCCAGGCAAACTCGCCTACCGGTCGACCGCCCGATCGACCGAGTCTAAAGGCACTCAGCCTTGTCGGTCCACCGTCATGTTGACCAGCACTACCCGAGAGTTGGGTAGTTACAATCGTCGACTGTCCGGTCGACCGGCCTTATAGACAAGGCCTTGTGCGCGTCCTTGTGCACTCGGTCAACCGACTAGTAGACCGAGTCTGGTTCGGTCGACCGGCAGGTCGACCGGCAGCAGACTTAGGCTAGGGTTTACAGGATATGAAACTTGGTCTTTTTTCAAAATATTATTTCTTTTTTCAAAAAGTTTTTTTTAAAATCTTTTTTGTTAATATCTGCCTATGTTAGTATGTTAGTTAGTATGTTAATAAACCCTCCCGCACATCTATCTCATGCATTGTCCTCAATGAATGAATGAATTTATGCATGTAAGAAATAAAGTGTAGAAAGAGGTCCAAAGTTATATACGTCATGTTTCTCCCACACCTAGATCTCTTTAGATTTCATCCCTCCAGCTCGCTTTCCATCATTCCAATGGGTTCTCTTTACAAGACACAGTGGGTAGGCTAATTTTTTTGTCATTTTAACTCTCTTCCTCCCCAGTCTTATCTTTCTTAAGCTTTTTTTCTCATATGTCTGCATTTATTGTTCAAAATTGATTACCATCACACTTCTCAGTTGGAACTTTCTCTCTATGAATGCTTAAGAATTCTATCTCAGTTTCATACATCTCCTCAAAATTTAGATCACACTTTCCCCTGGAGGTGTGTAATTAACCAGAATATCCCTCATCGATTCATTCAAACACATGAGTTCTTTAAAGAGGTTTTCAAAGGTTAGGTCAATCGAAGGTTCTTGAATTATATTTGCATGTGATATATTATTGATTGGCTCATTGAAATTGAAGACACTTAAGTTAAATTTTCTTTTTTAAATGGACTCTATAATCAGGATCTCCAACATATGTCTTCTTATTAATATAATCACATTTATCCTTAAATAATTCATCAAAAAATAGAGGCTCATTCTCTATACCTTCACTTTCTTCTTCACAATTGTTCTCAATGAAGTTTACCTCAAACGTTTGGTGTTTTATCTTACGAGGTTGTTGTTCTAGGTTGAAGACATTGATCTCCTAAGTCATGTCTCCAAAGGTTAATCTCATGGATCCGTTTCTACAATTGATGATCGCATTTGTAGTTGCAAGAAATGGACGCTCTAAGATAACGGGATTTTGAAATCTAAAATTGGATATAGGTTGGTCTCAAGAACAATAAAATCTACTGGGTAAATAAACTTCTCAACCTGGATAAGGACATCGATAATTTCTCCTTTGGGATTTTTACAGATCGGTCAGCTAATTATATTGTATCTTTAGTCAGACTAAGCTCAGCCAACCCAAGTTGTTGGTAGACTGAGAAAGAGAGTAAGTTGATACTTGCTCCCAAATAAAGAAGTGTACGATTATTCGCAGTTTGACCTATTGTGCAAGAAATGGTAGGCAATTGGGTTCCTTGTACTTGACAGGGATTTAATTGGACAATAGCTCACTAATGTTAGTGGCTAGAAAAACCTTCTTAGGCACATTCATCTTTCTTTTCTTGAAATAGCTAGGGACCTATTGGATTGCATCAAGAAGAGGTACATTAATCTTGACTTGATTAAAAATCTCTGTATCTTATCCATTTGTGCACTTTGTTTTTAAGCCTATTTGGGTAAGGTGCTAAAGGCTTGTGCACATTTTCAGCTGAGTTGTCTTTTTCAGTGTTATCGAAGTTAAGTGGAGGTGGAGTGGGACTAGGAGAGGTGAATGCTTGTGTTGAACTTGATGGTGTTGACACTTAATTATCAACTTATTTTTCTGACCGCAATGTATTAATTAAATTACACAGATTTGGATCTTGAGCCTCATTGGCTTGCCCAAAGTTTCTTAGGTTTGGCAATAGTTGACTAGGAAGAGTTCCTTTTTATCTTTCACTAATTGAATTAGCTTGTTGACTCAATTGCATGTCTATCCTAGTCATGACTTGAGCTAGTGTTTCTTGATTGTTTTACTAGAGTATCCACCTTTCTTTCCATATTGGAGAGTCTTGTTCCATATGGGAATTTTGGAAAGAGGGTGGAGGACTTTGGTTGGGGAAATTTTGTTGATAAGGAGGTTGTTGAAAATTGTTGGAGAATTTAGGCTTTGATTGATCATTATTGTTTGTCCCCATGAGAAATTGGGTGATTTTTCCAACTAAGATTGTAGGTGGATGAATACGGATTGATGGCGGGCCTTATGAGGGCTGCATTCATATTTTCGGGTAACATTTGATAAGCTAAAAAGACAGGATATTTCTCGAACACGTGGTTCATGGCTGACAGTAAGTACAGCCTGTCGAAGGTGTTGGGCCAACTTGGTTCACCAACTGGCTCCTTAGTTCTAAAGCTTCTAGTCTTCGCATCACAACAACTAGTTTATCTTCGATAGCTATGTTTACCTCAATGGAATGGGCACCTCCTTTAGAAGAGATAGGGTCGTTAGTCCTAAATTTTTCCAGAGTTGGTACCCATTGGATGATCTTATCAGCCAAGTTTCATATAATAACCATCTTTCGTCTTTGTTCTTTGTGAAAAATCTTCCTTGGCACATGGATTCTAATAAGGTTTTCATTTGATATTCTAATCCATCATAAAGAGCTTGGCAAAGTCGCCATTTCTCTATCCCATGATAAGGTTCATTGGGCAAGGAGGTCCTTAAAATGCTCGAAGTACTTCCAAAAAGGTTCATTAGCTGTTTGCTTAAACTGCAAGATGCTTTTCCTAATTTGCGCAGTCTTGTGAACGGGATAGAACATCTTCAAGAAGGATTTGATGAAATTATCCCATGATGATATCGAACCGGCTTCTAAACTGTAAAGCCATTTCTTTGCTAAGTCTTTCAAAAAGAATGGGACAAAACATAACTTAACGGCGTCTACTCCTAGGTTGGGTTTTTTCATCATGAGACATACTTCTTCAAATTTTCCTATGAAAAAGTATGCATCCTCGGATTCAAATCCATGAAACTTAGGAAGAGTGTTGATGTATTATGGTTTCAGCTCAAATTGGTTGTCTCCTACATCGGGGAGCTGAATGCAAGATGGAAGAAAGGTCTTAATAGGATAAAACCTATCCTGCAGTAATGGTGATTGTGACATGTGTGGATCGAGTTTGGGTGGTGAACTGTTCCTTGTTAGCCTACATGTGGCTGGGTCTCTCGACTAAGCTGACATGCATAGTTAAATAAGCAAGTTCACACAATCAATCAAGAAAAAAATCAAAATAAAAAATAAAAAATCCTAATCTAGGGTAAGCCTAGACCTCGATGACTCCAAACTTTAAACTGTCTTTAGGAGGTATATTACCAACCTTAACCATAAGTTAATCGGCCAGGTAGGTGGTAAGATCGGTGGGAAGTATCTGTCAAAGACGGGCCTAATTATGCCAAAGCACCTTCGGGCTTTCGCCCCTTAATCCCCAACCTAGTCACCGATTGACAAGAGTTAATTTCAAACAACTTCCTCCTTCAATTAATCGCTTAATGAGCCCGAATTAACCTAATGCCAATATCTAGTCAATTTTAAATTTAGGGTTAAGGTTGTGAGTGCAATAGAAATAGTTTATGGGCAAGGAATGGTAATGACGTCCCCACCTTATGTTGTTTATGGGTTTTACCCTTAAGATGTATTAGTGCACGTGTACAAACAAATAGAAAAAGAATTCACTTAAAAGTAGTAAATCAACCAAAGGTGCTTTTTAGTCTATATGCAATGTGGACGCACCTTGTCACCAGCACTCTTCAATAAAATAAAAAATTAAATAGACACGTGCCTATTATGCAAGTCTAATTTTTTTATTAGTCAACTAATGGGTTACTGTTAATTAATTAGCAGTATGGAAGGTGATCACAAAGAAAAATTATCAAAGGAGTAAACAGAACTTTACAATTTGCAGCAACCTGATCAATTAGTACTGATCTACTACTGCCACGCAAACGCGGCGCCACATTTGCGCTGCTATTTAGTAGGCTCTGTTGCTCTGCCTTCTAGGGCAGAGGCACATAGTAGCTATTGTTGGAACTTGTTTTGATGAAGACTGTTGTGAAGCATTTCATTTGGAGCTCTAACACACGACAAATCAAGAGTTCTTCATGATCAAGATGTCCCAAAGAGAGTTGATATGATGTGGTTTGTAATTGTGAAATAGCATGTCAAAAGCCTTGATGCACACACACATATCATGTCTATATAGTCGACTTATAACTCATTATAATCGACTAATCCATTTGGTAGTCGACTAACCCAAACCCCCAATCGACTAGTCATGTGTCCAAAAGAAACCCAACTCTCTGTTTGTCCATTAGTCGACTTGACAGATAAACATAGTCGACTAATAGACCTTGTAGTCGACTAACCCTATTCCCCTAGTCGACTAATAGCTGATCCAGTCGACTTATAAAGTAGTTGCAGTCGACTTGATTCAGTTATCCAGAAACCTGTCACTTGAGCTTATCTTGACCTAGTCGACTTATAGTCAATACTAGTCGACTAACCTTTTGAAATTTGCCTAGACTAGTCGACTAACTCAAAAGGCAAGTCGACTATAGGTAGTTTCTGACTGTTGGACAGGTTCTGTTATCTGGTCTTTTGTGCAATGTTTTCCAACGTTCTAATCTTTTGAATTGCACCTATAACTACCCTAACTAACCCTAGAGTGCAGCTATATATAGGGTTGTTATTCTAAAGGCCAAATACCAATGAAAATCTTCAGTTTTCTAAATCAAATTCTGCCAAAACCTGAAAACTGTTTTGCCACTTCAGTTCTTCACCAAATTCAAATTCCTTTGTGAAGTTCTCTAAAGTTTGTCTCCTATACTAGACCTTATCCACGTTCATACACAATACCAAGGCTTATAGGAAAGTATTGTAATACTCAAAGCAATCATTGTACACGGGTGTCCTCTTGGTGTAGAAGCAGTTGTACAAGGTGGAGTTTATTCTCTTAGTGGAAGAGAAGGTGTACACATTTGGCAAAGGGGATTTGTCAAGTGGTGTGCATGGTTGTGATTTTGGGTGTACAAAATCAAGGATAAAGGAAAATCTCAAGCGGGTGGCTTGGGGACTGGATGTAGGTCACGAGGACCGAACCAGGATAAATCTCTCGCGTTTGCGTTTGTCTAAACTTTTCTGAGATTTGATTTCCTTTATTGCAAGTTTATTTATTTGTTTAACTTTAATCCTTCTTTGTTTTAGTATATGTGTTGACTTCGTATTTTAGATCCATAAGTGCCAACAGAGAAAGTTCCGCAATTGGCATCATCTTGGGACCAACATTTGGTATCAGAGCGTGGTCCCACAATTGGTATCAGAGCAGGTCTCACATTTGGTACCTGAACCCCGAACTGGCATACAAGTCAACAACAAGTAAGGATGGCAACGGAGTTCCCTTCGTCACAATTCAAAGAAGGACATTTTACACAACGTCCACCGCTATTTGACGGATCCAACTACAACTATTGGAAGTGTAGAATTAAGATCTACTTGCAATCGCTCAACTACGAACTTTGGAACATCGTAGAAGCATCGTACACCAAACCAACAACCAACTACAACGCTTGGAGTGAGGATCAAAAGAAGAATGCAAACCTTGACGCCAAAGCGATGAATGCCTTGTTCTGTGCATTAGCCAAAGAAGAGTTCAACAGAGTGTCAACAGCCACTTCTGCACATCAAATATGGCATACTTTTCAGGTAACACACGAAGGCACAAATAAAGTTAAGGAATCTAAAATATCTGTTCTTGTTCACAGGTTTGAATTATTCAAAATGGAGGAGAATGAAACCATATCAGAAATGGTAACAAGATTCACTGACATTACCAATTCCTTAGCATCCCTTGGAAAGGACTACACCCAAGTCGAAAAAGTTCGCAAGATCTTTCGTGCACTCATACTAAAATGGGAGAAGAAGATAACCGCAATTGAAGAGGTGAATGATCTCTCAACTATGACATTAGAAAACCTAATCGGTAATCTAATGGCATATGAAGTGCAATTAAAAGAAAGAAAGAAGGATGAACGACAACACCACTCAAAGAAGAAAGAACTTGCCTTCCATGTATCCTTCGACACGGACGGTTCAAATGAAGATGAAGAGGAGATGGCAATGCTTTCAAAGAAATTCAGGAGATTCCTAAAGCAAGGTAAATTTAAATGCTTTAATTGTAACAAAACAGGTCATTTGAAGAAGGATTGCCCTTTGCTCAAGAATAAGGGCAAATACATGAGCAAAAAGTTCAGAAAGGTGAAAGACTACGAAGCCTCATGGGAAAACAGTGATTTCTCGTCCTCTGACGAAGAAGAAACCACAGAACGTGTCAATCTCTGTTACATGGCACTAGAAGATGATGCGGTATCATTTACTGAACTTTCTGATGCATTTGATGAATTGTTTAATGTTCTAAAGCATGAAAAACTGAAAAATAAAGTTTTAACAAAAGAAAATGAAAAACTTTTAAAGGAAATTTCATGTTATGCTTTACAAGTATCTTCTATAAATTCTCAACAAGATGAGTTTGAAAAAGTCATATCATCTTTAAAAAATGATAATGAGAAGTTTATAAAAGAGAACATTTTTCTTAAAAGGAAACTGAGTCTTTGAATAAAAGGATTTCTATTTTAGATAAAGATATTTCAGTTTTCAAAAAGAAATATGAAGATATTTTGCAAAATGTGACTAAGTTCAATCAAGGAAAAGAAAAGTTGAATGATTTATTTTTTTTTCGGAAGTTGTCACATAATAATATGGTATTGGATATATTGAAAATTCTTCATATTGTAGTAATCCATATAGTTCTTTTGTAAAAAGAAAGTCTAAGAAAAATAAGTTTATATGGATTCCTAAGAATTTAAGTATTCAAGATAAAAATACCTATATTGCATCATACATTCATGATATATGTGATTCATGCAATTATGTTTATACTAACAGGTGGAAACCAAATTCAAAATGGATTTGGACTCCTAAAGGTTAATATGTTCTTTTATATTTGGTACCATCTAACGTTTATCTTGCAAGTACCATATAAAAAGTTGATAAGAACATATATATATATATTTAATGATATATTTGTTGCAGGGAGAGAACAAAGTATTTCTATATTTGTTATAACCCAATTTCTGCAGGGGGAGGAAAATATAACATATTTTCTGCAGGGGGAGCACTTGTGCACACAAAGCGTCATCATCAAAAAGGGGGAGAATGTTGGAGTTTATTTTGATGAAGACTTTTGTGAAGCATTTCACTTGGAGCTCTAACACACGACGAATCAAGAGTTCTTCATGATCAAGATGTCCCAAAGAGAGTTGATATGATGTGGTTTGTAATTGTGAAATAGCATGTCAAAAGCCTTGATGCACACACACATCATGTCTATATAGTCGACTTATAACTCATTATAGTCGACTAATCCATTTGGTAGTCGACTAACCCAAACCCCCTAGTCGACTAGTCATGTGTCCAAAAGAAACCCAACTCTCTGTTTGTCCATTAGTCGACTTGACAGACAAATATAGTCGACTAATAGACCTTGTAGTCGACTAACCCTATTCCCCTAGTCGACTAATAGTTGATCCAGTCGACTTATAAAGTAGTTGCAGTTGACTTGATTCAGTTATCCAGAAACCTGTCACTTGAGCTTATCTTGACCTAGTCGACTTATAGTCAATACTAGTCGACTAACCTTTGGAAATTTGCCTAGACTAGTCGACTAACTCAAAAGGCAAGTCGACTATAGGTAGTTTCTGACTGTTGGACAGTTTCTGTTATCTGGTCTTTTGTGCAATGTTTTCCAATGTTCTAATCTTTTGAATTGCACCTATAACTACCCTAACTAACCCTAGAGTGCAGCTATATATAAGTTGTTATTCTAAAGGCCAAATACCAATGAAAATCTTCAGTTTTCTAAATCAAAATTCTGCCAAAACCTGAAAACTGTTTTGCCACTTCATTTCTTCACCAAATTCAAATTCCTTTGTGAAGTTCTCTGAAGTTTGTCTCCTATACTAGACCTTGTCCACGTTCATACACAATACCAAGGCTTATAGGAAAGTGTTGTAATACTCAAAGAAATCATTGTACACGGGTGTCTTCTTGGTGTAGAAGCAGTTGTACAAGGTGGAGTTTGTTCTCTTGGTGGAAGAGAAGGTGTACACATTTGGCAAAGGGGATTTGTCAAGTGGTGTGCATGGTTGTGATTTTGGGTGTACAAAATCAAGGATAAGGGAAAATCTCAAGCGGGTGGCTTGGGGACTGGATGTAGGTTACGAGGACCGAACCAGGATAAAATCTCTCGTGTTTGCGTTTGTCTAAACTTTTCTGAGATTTGATTTCCTTTATTACAAGTTTATTTATTTGTTTAACTTTAATCCTTCTTTGTTTTAGTATATGTGTTGACTTCGTATTTAGATCTATAAGTGCCAACAGAGAAAGTTCCGCAATTGGCATCATCTTGGGACCAACATTTGGTATCAGAGCGAGGCCCCACAGCTATATGTTCTTAACTGCAGCTAGTTTTCTTGTTATCAGATCCTGCAACCAAAATAAAATAATTAGTTTTAGAGAATATCGTGTCGTTCTCTCCCTGGCAACGACGCCAAAATTTTGATTGATGAAGAGAAATTTGAATTGAAATAAAGAAAAGTCAAGAATTAAAGTCAGAAAGTTCTTAGTCTCTTCTCAATTTATCCGTGTAGCACGGGCTAGACGAGTCGATCCACAAGGAAGGATGCTTTGGAAGCTTTTCGGAATGAATTCTCTACACAAATAGCTTGGAAAAAGAATATTGATTGTAAGAAAAGGTTTTAATTAAGTAAAAGAGATTATAGTCTACTAATCATCTACCATAATCTAGTATTAGTCTAAGAAGGGAGAACATCATATTGAATCTATAAAAATCTACCCTAGGGTTTTGATTGAGAATCAAGTAAGATGATTTTAAACCCTAATTAGAGTACACTAATTAAAATTAAACTTTAGTTCATCCTAGTTTCTAAGCATAGCATAAGAAAAGTCTTTTAAACCTAACATGATGCTATCAAAGTTTCTAAATATGAACGAAGAATAATCATGAAAAAGTGCAGCCTAAAATTAATTTAACTTAATTAATTATTCATCTTCAAGAATTATCAATTCAATTCTAGGGTTTTTATTAAGCAAGGATTTCAATCAGTTCATCTTTTAAACTAAACTTAGTTGATCGAGAGATTAACAAACTACAAGTTAATTTAGTTATTCATATTTTTTTTAACAAGATTTATTATGAAGCAAGAAAGTTGTATCAACAAGAAAAGAAGAAAAGAAAAAAAAAACTAAAGAAATAAAAACTAAATTAAAGAACAAGAGATATGAAAAGAATAATGAACCTTTATTAATGGATGTCATTAGCCAATTACAAGTTCTTCTTCTTCTTCAAAAATCTTCTTCTCCAATTAGAAAAGCAAAATAATACAAAGAAATTTGGAAAATTAAATGGCTAAACAAATCCTATACTCAATCTCTGAGATGCCTTTGCTCAGTTGCTCTTCAGGGGTATTTATAGGGGATTTGAGAAGTCGAGTCCCAGTATAACTCCTACCCTAAAACTCGACGTACGCGGCCCCAGGATGGCCACGTTTTCGCGGCTGAAATGGGTGCCGCGGTTCTTTTGTGGAGTCTAGTCACGCGCTTTGGCACGTGGCTTCTTCTCGTCCATTTATATGGAGATCTATTCTCAGAATCTTCATTTGATCCCGAATTTAAAATATTTCGATCTTGAGAATCAAATTATCTCTAAATCCGGGTTAAATTTAAAATTTTCTCCCCTTTGTCTTCATCTTGTGGTGCAAGCAACCAGGTTTTAATAGAAGTCCACCTCTATCTTTAATTGGGATGAGGATTCATTTTGTTTTATCCTTTTTCTCCTCTAGATTTTAAATTAAATTAATTAAAAACCATAATTAAATAGAATAGAAAAGATACGTCTTTTATCTTTCGAATTAGTCTTTATTTTCATGATAATTGTGGTCTTTTAGGCTTTCTCTTGAATTATAGAGGCCTGTATATTACTAAACAATAAATGAATTAATAGTAATATTTTATAAAAATTAAGCATGAAAATGTGAATAAAAATATG
The DNA here is from genome assembly GCA_038442645.1 of Agave tequilana. NCBI lineage: Eukaryota > Viridiplantae > Streptophyta > Magnoliopsida > Asparagales > Asparagaceae > Agave > Agave tequilana. Next base: position 85,874 of record JAVJIF010017491.1, read on the forward strand.
CATTATTAATGACCAATCAAACCTATATTTTAGGTCCACTCAATATACATGCATTGTTTCCCCAACAAATTTTCAATTCTGGTGTAAGTTGTCTAATTACATTATTACTTAAATCAATAAATATTCATTTTATCTAGATTACTGAGACGATACGATGAAAGTAACAGTGAACAATACAGTAACAATGTAACTAATATAACTGATTAAGAGGTATATTAGTGTCAAGTGTTACAGTTTAATAATACTTTTTTTAGTAATTTCTGTAACATGAATTATGTTATTAGCATGGTTAGTCAGTATGCAGTCCCATCAAGAACTAGCAAGATCACATCCTTATATTTAGGATATAACAGTAACTGGTCTCTTAACTTTCGATCTCCATACAATCACCAAAACATCACATATTAAATTCATCATATACGACAATCTCAAATAACAACAAAGTAGTTCTCTCATTTACATGTAATCAATCCTCATTATCCAATCCAATCAAGATCATCAATCCATCCCCACTTCAATTGAGCTCAATCACAAGATCAAAAAAACCAAAGTAATACATGTATAAATATTAGTTATGGCCAATCCCATCTACACCTATTCCTCAACTCCAAGTCAAATCATACTCCAATCGAGTCTACTGATAAATTTAAATCCAAGGTCTAATCTTTTAATAAAGCTGCATCTATTTAAATAAACCCTCAATATTCAATTAAATTTTCATCTGATTTATTTTCAACAAAGAAAGATCCAGTCTGATAAATAGCTCACACAAGAATCCACACATTTAATCAGATTATTAACTAATCAACCTCAAGACCAAATCAGATTTAGGTCGCTAAATGTGTCACCACTAGATCTGAAAATGTAAACAATTAAATAATGATAAATAAAATACTAATACCTCAGTAACCAATACCGAGTCTAAATACATTGACATCAAGGATATATCCAATCCATTATCACCAAAATACTCTACTCTCCCAATATATAATAATCCATGACTATTGCTCTACTGTATATCTGTAAAATTCACTATTCAATTAATCTAGTCCTCTCACAATCTCAAGTCAAACTCAACTTAAATTAAGTCCACTGACCAATCCAAGCATTTACAAATCCAATAAATCCAATAATCTTAAAAATTGATAAAGAGAAATACCCGCATCTTAGTGACTGTCACGCCCCGCTTCCAAAATACGCTGGAGCGGAGACGCGACATGAGTCGGCGACGCATATACGTAAGGAAAATACCTCACGTATACGCACTAAGCCTTAAGTAACCCGAAACAAGCTATAAATCCCAACTATAATAAATCATGATTACTGTAATATCACATATAAGTATCCACGCATGATATCATATGAATCAAGAACTAGAATAATGACTGAATCTGATATAACGAGAATCAGAAAATAATATGAAGGCAAGAAAGATAAGAATACCGGAATCGAATAGGGAGAAGCTCCAGCTCTTCGCGAAGCGTACAGTCTCATCGAACACCTACACAATAGAAAAAAAGCGTCCAATATCTAAACGTGCAAATTCAGGATCATCAGAAAGCGACCTGGTGAGTGTGTGTGTAAAGAGGAGAACTCGTGCATATAAACAATGTGCATAAAATAATAACAAGAATAACTGCAAATATAAGATAACTAAATAACATGATAAATAGCTGAACTGAAGGATAACTGCATAACAACATGAATACGTGTGTAGATATAAGGCAACTATTATAACTGTAAACTAATAGCTGATGTCAAGATGTGTAACCTAGCATATGTCACTAGTCTGATTGGTATTATTAACCTAACTAATGTAGTACTTAGCTGTGTCGCATACCACAACCGTTTTCCCACATAACAAATAAAGTTATCGTTGTTGTAACTGCCTGCCAATGTAGTGCATGTGTTTTGGAAGAGTACCGTGCATGCCCGGTACCACGGTCTAACACCCCTGGCGCTGAATCAGGACAAGCCGGAAGGTTCTAATAACTGAAGATCACAGCCCCCACGAAAAAAGACAACTAGTGTGGTGCCGTAATCTGGACATCGCCTTGACAACTGACAACTGAATAGCTAGGTAGCCATTACTACCTTGGTTCCCCATGGTTGGAACCCACAACTCGGTACCATAAGAAGTCCTTCCAAATACACGACATGCATCATCAGGCAATTACCCCTGTTCCTTGGGTTATGGTGTCTTTTATTAATAAGCAATCAATGTGATTTAATATGTAATAGCAACTGAAATCTCCGACAACTACCGATGTCAATACTAACTGATAATATGACAACTGACAACTGGCAACTGATAACTGACAACTAAGTAGCTGACAACTAATATCTGACATCTGAAATAGGATACTGGAGATATAGCCACAAATACAATAGTGTCACAAATAACTAGTAACTGATACAGATATCTGCCAACTCTTATAAGCTCTGAACACATTATCTGATCACCACAAATAATCTCACCAACTGATAAAGTTACGACTGCTATCTAATAACTCTGAAGTATAAGATCACCGATATCGACTACATAATTATCACAATAACTCAATCTCTATTAACTGAAGTAATCAATAACTAAATATGAAGCACATGGTATATCCTCGAGATCGACAAGTCAACATATATCGAAATCATACCAAGTAAGGGAATCATCCTCAAACATTATATGGACTAGAATATCTACTTCTAATACTCAACATCAACAAAATATCATCTAAATAAATCTCAAATACTCAATCATAAATCTAGCTACGTCAATCTCATCTTAATGCAGATCAGGCTTCGTTATAAAGAATGTAAAATTTCAGATCAACTCTAACTCAAGATCAATCCAAATCACAACCCAACTAAAACAGTCACATCTAAATACTGATCAATATCCAAAGTAAATAATATAAATCTAAGTTCAACCCAACTCCAACTATGTCTAGATACTGATCCAAGCATCAAGAAATCCAATCTCTTAGTAAAGTAACATCATAATAAGTCCGTCATCAATACCCGAATGAATCATCACCTAAGTTATTACCAAATGAAAGAATAACAAGTCTGAGAAGTACTCTACATGAAACAAGTCATCTATCCTCAAATATGAACTGAGCCAACTAACAGTAGATCAAAATGAGTCACTGCCTAAGGTACATCAAAACAAGGTCTAAGCCAACAACACCAAACTACCAACACATAAAATGACACTGATACAAGTTCCTATCAACTATGTAATTAAAGTGAACAATCATAGATGTTTCATGAAGTGGTGCAAGTAATCGAACTGGTAAAATATAATAGAAAGTCACATGAAATGATAACATTAATATATAAACGCATACTGATAATGACAAATAAGGAAATGCACAAGAACGAACACTCACATGAAATGACATGGTTTTGGAGCCGAATCGCAATCTGGTCTTCACTGTACGAACCGGTACTGATCTACAGATCGTCCCATGGATCGGTCTTTGAATCGCCATTGTATCAGGTCCACAACGAGCACGAATCCGGATCGGGTTCGGGTCTCCTGTTACTGGGTTCGGATCTCATGAACGAGTCCGAGTGCTGCAACTGAAACACACACTACCCAATCACTTACTAATACACACACAATACTATCCACATACACATAATACTATCCACATACACACTGATGCATACATACGTAAAAATATACACTTACCATGTACTCTTTCACACAACACACTTACACACGCCAATGCAACACACCCACCTACACTTTATTAAAACACCACCATAATTAAAAACATATCCACCATTTACAGCACCCAGACTACACATTACTTAGAAACACCCATTCATACATACACAACCTTCACCCACATAGTATAGACACACATCTATATATGATAACACACGCTAATTCATTAACATTACATTCATTAATATAATATAAAAAGTACCTTTAATAAAACCCACTCATTTATAAAAATAATAAAGGGAGAGAGAGGGGGAGATAACTCACGGCAAGGGTACTCGGGTGTCGCTGTGGAGACTCGCCGGAGATCAGACGGAGGCCGAGGAGGGGATAACGGAGGATTGCGGAGAATGCGAAGCTCACGGAGCTCGCCGACGGAGATGAGAGGAAGCCCGAGAGTGCGGCAACAGTACCATGGGCTACTGAGCCAGTGGAAAGTGCACCCTCGGCCTGGGGAGCTGCTAGTTGCTATCGTGGGCAACCAAGAAGCATGGCCGGCCACATGGGGGAAGGGAGGCCCTGGGCAAGGTGGAGAAGGAGTAAGAGATGTTATCATTGTTGATGGGTGGAGTAGGAGACGGGTGTTGGCCCACGGCAGCCATGGAATAAGGCCTCGCCGGTGGGGAAAGTGCGTTGGCCTGCACTGTGCGCGCAAGGGGAGGAGCTCGGCCATGGCTGCTGGTGGTGCTGCTGTGCGCCTGGCCATGGGCTGAAGGAGGTCTCGCATGGGGCGGTCTTGGCCTGCTTTGCTCGGTAGAACAGGGAAGGGTGCGCTCCGGCTGCAAGGCCATGGAGAGAGGGCGCAGGGCTGCGGCCATGCTGCCGAGGCTGTGCGAGATTCGGCCAAGCCAATGGGGGCGACGGCTGTGTTTGGTGGAGAAGGGGAAAGAAACATATGGAGATTAAGTTTTTTTTAGGGTTAATCTAATGGTTAGGAAGAGATGATATTTATATATAGGGTTTAGATTTAATAGGTATAGAATATTGGAGTTATAGGGTAATGGGTTATAGGGTTGGAATTTGTTATTGGATATGGGTTTGGACTTGGGTAAGATCATGTGTATTGGGTGTAAAAGAGGATAACGGGTAATAGATTAGATAATGGGTATAAGATAAAAGAGTAATGGGTAATGAGAATAAATATTGGGAAAAGGATCATGGACTAAGAAAGAATAGAAAAGATAATAATAATAATATTAAAAGAATAACTACCTTAATAATGCTAAATAATTGTAACAACTCTTAATTAAAAATAATAATTAATAACATGCATATTAATTAACAATAGCAATGACAATAATTGCAATAATAATATTAATAAAAATTAGCTCCAATAATATTAAGTAATAATAGTCATAATAATAATATAATTACAATATTTATAATAAAATAACACTAACAATAATAAATAATAATGACAGTAACAATGACAATAGTAATGATAATTAACAACTTCACTAATAATACTAATATTAAAATAAATAAAATAGTAGTAGCACTAATAATAATTAATAAACACTAACAATATAAATAATAACACTAATAGTAATAACATAAATAATAATAATGGAGGAATAATAATAGTAATAACTACCAATAATAATATCAATAAATAATAAGAATGATATTAGAAATAATATTAATAAGAAACTAAAAGTATAGATAAAAAACATGGTAAATATATATATATATATATATTATATATATATATAATATAAATATATATATATAATATATATATATATATAATAAAGCTAAAATACCATTTACTATCTTAAAAATAATTTGCATATTTAATATAATAATAATCACAAGAGGAAGTAATAAATTAAGTTAATAAAATAATTAGTAAATCAAAATAAATACTTTAGAAAGATGAAAATACAGTATTTCTAACCAGGAATCTTACAGTGACAAATACTAAGCCACATGCACATTAACAATATATTTGATCTCTTGTTTATAATGTGTCTACTCTCTCTCAATATGATAATAACAATCTCTCATAGATTATCTTACAGTGACAAATACTAAGCCACATGCACATTAACAGTATATTTGATCTCTTGTTTATAATTTGTCTACTCTCTCTCAATATGATAATAACAATCTCTCATAGATTATCTATTGAATAAATATATAGGATTCATCACTAGCTGTCAATCTCGTAAAATCTAATGGATCAGTAATCACACACAACATACTAAGATCTCTGGCACCCAATTTATTAAAACTAAAACAATACAATCACATGAAACAATCGATAGGATGATCTCATTAATAACAATAAAATATAATTATTTACACATGATTAACTAAATACTTATGCAATTTAAATCAATAGACATTAATTGAATAGCCAAATTAAATTTAGTAAACCATCATTGATTGAAACGGGAAAATAATAATGAAAGAGTGAAAGTTAGAAAGTCTTAGTCTCGTTTCAATGTAACCATGTAGCAAGGGCTAGACGGGTCGCGTTTCGTGGACCAATCAGACCACCACCTGAACCACCACCTTAAGGTAACCATTTTCCTTCCCTTTCTTCTTTTTCATGCATCTATGCATTAATTCATACATTGAGGACAATGCATGAGATAGGTGTGGGGGAGGGTCTAACATAACTTTTCTTTTTCTTTAAAAAAAATTTAATTTTTCTTTACTTTTAAAAACTTTTTGAAAAATAGAAACAATATTTTGACTTATTTTTGTAAGAAATTAAGTTAATTTTAAGGAATAGGAAAATCCAAATTAGGATTTCTTATACTTGGTCAAAATAAGATTATTTGTTTGATTTTTAAAGTTAGGAGATAATTTGTCAAAGTAATTTGGTCTTGATCTTTACCTTGATGAAATATGCACACTTCATACACTTACACACTTAGGGTTCAAAAACAAAGATTCTTATGCCTTATAAAAAAAATAAAAAAAAACAAGTCTAATTATTGATTAGCTAGGTGCTTTGGCCTAAGCAAACCTTAGTATTTATGCGAAAGATGATTAGATAAGTTATAAAAATATATATATATATATAAATACAAACAAATATAATTATTGACTAGCTAGGTGCTTTGGCCTAAGCAAGCCTAGTATTTATGCGAAAGATGATTAGATAAGTTTGAAAAGAAAATCCTCTGATTAAGCTGGGTATTTGTGCCTAATAAAGCATAAGTATTCACGCCTAAAAGAGGTTCATATAATAAAATCCTTAGTTTTGTGGCCTTGTTTGCTCGAGTCCTTAAGTCCTTGGGGGTGTTTTCTCACCTGGTGCCCTAAGACCGTTTGGTTTGGGAGTCATCGATTAAAGGCTCGTTACATGGGCAGATTAGAAAGCCTAATAAAACTAAGGAATAATACCACAAAAAAAAAGTATATATATAAAAATAAATAAGGCATAAGAGTTAGAGTTAATGAACCCTTAGTCAAAATTTTCACAGTCACAAGTGCATATGACTTAGGGTAAAGTAATAGACTAGATGAGAAGTACAATTTGACTCCTTACTTTGATTGATAACAAATTTTTGAATAGAGACTAAGTTTAGGAATGAAAAATTCAGTCTTCCTATAACTTATAGATTGCTTAAATCTTACAATTATATTTCAAATATTTTTCTCTTTCAAAATGCTTTTCGAAAATACTATCTTTATTTCCCTTTCTTTATGGATTTTGTGAGTGTAATCCGCTGAAAACCCTCACGAGACAAAACTCGTCCTCTAGGGGAAACCTAGAGGATTAATTAACGGCTTGTTGCACATGCTCAGTGCAATCGCGCGACCTGCGAAAGTGGTCTAATAATCCTTAGTATAGTTTAGTTGTTTTGCTCGAGGACGAGCAAAAGGTAGGTATGGGGGTGTGATTGGTCGCTAATATTGCATATTTAATATCATATGTCCATACTTATTATAGAATAAAAGCCTGCATTGTCCTAATTAATTGTTTGATTTATTTGCAGGCCCAATCTTTAAGGAGTTGAAGAGAAATGAGCCCAAAGCCTACCAAATTCTGAATTAAATCAGAATTAATTCGCACCAAGTAAATCAGGGCAAAATCAAGAGGTGGAAAACCGGTTGAGAAGAATCCTCTCAGAATCGATCGGTTAAAGCCAAGAATCCAAGGCCATTTCGTCAGAATCTGGGACTCAAACTGACAAACCAACTCCAGATATAGTCAGAAGGCCAAACCAGCGCGACCCACCAACAGGGTGTGGCCACCTGGCCACACCCTGGCCGCGAAAACACGGTAATAGCTGCATTTCCGCCGCAATCTTGGGGAGTTAGGGGGAGCGTTTGTTCCCCCGATCTCCCCGAGATCCTGGTTGTTGGGTTTATGCCTATAAAAGGCCTGTACTTGCGCTGAAAATGGGACGCCAAGGCAGATTAGGATTTAGCCTAGTTTTCATTCTTTGTAGTTTAGGTTTTTCTTTTCTTTTTTATGTAATTTGTATGTAACTTAGGGTAGAAAAAGATTCATGTAAGTAAGAGAGAGATGCTGACGTTGAGAGTGACACCGATGTACCCCTCCTCCTTTCTTCCATTGTCTCTGCAATTAATAAAGGTAAAAGCTTCTTTTTACGTTCGTATTTTTTTTTGCTTTCTTTCTTCCTCTTCTACTTTACCTTGGTTGTATTTGTTGAGTTTACAAGTGAAATCCAAAGCAAGTATAACTAAGCTACGTGAGAGCCAGCGATAGTTCATGAAGACGTTCTCCTCTTCCAAGATCTGCATCACTTCGTTCTTGCTAGGCTTGACAATATAATGTGCACGGGGACTGAGCTCGAGCTTATGATCTATGCGTTGAACGCCTCCGAAGCAAAGGTAGAACATGCAATGGTTTTCAGGTAAGTCATCCCTCAACCTAGGTAAGTATTCCTTCCTTTCTTTCCTTTCTCTCATTTCTGTAAATTATATCACCACCTCTTCCAACTCTTTCTTCTCCACTCACTCCATTTGTACATAGTCGCTTTTCTTGTTTTCTGATTTGTCCACCTTCTTCATCTTTCATTTTCTTCTTAACTTTAACTATAACTTTCTTTTCATTTTTATAGCTTTAAAAACAAAGAAGAACCTTCGCTTTTCTTCTTAACAATTTCAATAAAGAAACGTAAAGCTTCCATCACAAACCCTCCTTGTGGATTACGACCCGCATAGCCACTTGCTATAGCGGAAGAATTAAGCACTTGCACATTCTAATCTTAAGTTCTGAAATTTCGTATTTTCTGTGCAGGTTTAGCCTCAATCAATAGGATAAGGGAATGGAATTGGTATACGGTAGTGTATGATAATTCTGACCATGAGGCTTACTATTGCCCAGAGCTTGTCAAACTCTTTTATGCCTATATTGATCAAGCCTTAATTGATTTTGACAATCACCAATTCACGCTACACTTGCTTTCTGGGGACCTTATTATCACTGTTGACATGTTGGAGGACTACACACTAGTCCCCAGCAACTCGCACCATAACGACCCCCTGCCTTTAATTGAGTACATGACTATAATGGGGGCTCCCTGTACCAAACAAGATAGAGGCTCAAAGCCAGCACTACTTTTTACAACATACATTGCGTTGGACGCTGAATCCAAAGCAACATTCTTGGGCTTGACCATACGACCTCCTTTAATAGGCCGGTGCTACAAATCATTCACGATATTATGACTAGGCAGCACACCGTTTGCATCAACACGGCCATCTTTCACTGTATCATCACAAACTCTACGCGTACACGCGGTGCCAAATATTCCTATCCAGTATTGGCCACTCGTCTTTGTAAGAACTTCTACCAGACGCTGTCTTTGATTCTTACGATAGAGTATTTGTTGCACCAGAGAGGGCAACAAGTACTTATAACAGTTGTCTCCATGCGGTCTGGACCCCTAGTGTCCAGCCCGAAGATGCCCCAGCTGATTCCTCTTTGGAGGAACTCTTGGAGGATGATGATGACCCGGCCTTTTGGCAGTACGACCCCCAACTGATTTAGAGCCTTCATGTCTACCATTTGACGAGGCATGAAGAAAATCTTTAAGGGGCAAGTTAGATTGAGGAAGCAGGTAAATGAGCAGACCACTCGCCTAGACCGCATCGAGGAGGGTTTGTGCCGATCGTAGTCAGCCGGACCTAGCACCACCGCTGATCTGAGCCGAAGGAGGGGGTGATATCTTATTTTACCTATTTCATGCATATATTTTACTTGTATACATTGGGGACAATGCATGCGATAGGTATGGGGGGTAGATACTAACATAGATTTTTTTCTTTTCGTTTTTAGGATTTTTTAAAGATTTTCTAGGATTTTCTTAGATTTTTCTTTTCTTATATAAAAAAAAGAAAAAAATAATAAATATTTTTTGTGATCCATTTTTAAAAAAAGAATTAACTTGATCTTAGGAATTAGGGAAATTCTAAACTAGGATTTCTTGATATAAGTCAAAATAAGAAGTATTGTTGGATCTTTAGGTTAAGAAAGAAAAGAATAGAAAGATAGTTAGACTTTGAAATTTTTCTAAGCACTATATACATTTACATGTTGAGGGATTAATCAAGGACTTAGTAACTTTATTTATATTTATATATTAAAATATATATATATATATATATATATAAAACTTGAGAACCATTAAGCTGGTTAGTTGTGCCTTAAGAAGCATAGCCAGTCACGTGATCAGGGAAAAACCGCACACGAAAAGTGTATGTTTTGAAATTAAAATTTAAAGTGTGTGCGCTTTGGCTTCCTCAATACTTCCGTTATAGCATAGAGGCTAAACGAGTCGAATCCACAAGGATGAGAGGCGATAGAAGCTTTACGGGAATGTTCACGTGTGTGTTAAAAGCTCTTCAATGTTTGCAAGAATAAAAAGAAAAGAAAACAAAGAATGGTAAGGGAAGAGCACGGTGAAATATGAAGAAGTGAGAACATAGAAGATAAAATATTTGTGATTTTTGAAAGTATTTCTAAAACAAAGTAAAAAGATAAAGAAAACCCATGGCTACTAACTACTAATGACTCTACTAACATGCTAACCTCTTAGTGATAGTTGCCTCACATGTAACATTGGCCATCACTGGTCCTTGGTTTAAGAGCTTTACGAAGCATGGCTCATATATTAACTTTCACATCCAAATTCAACTAACAAGTGTAAGCTACACTTGAATCATCAAAATCTAATAAGAGCAAGCATGAAATAAAGTAATGTTAGCTTGTTAGAGATTTAGATATTAGAATGCTAGATCCATTATCATGAGCCATAAATGGATCTTGCAAGAGCAAGGCCAAGTAGAGGCTATTAGATTCATGTGGATTATCAAGTAAGAAGTTAGCAAGTTAGCGGTTAGTAGTTAGTTGCCATGAGTGAAAATTAGCTAAACATTTAAAAGGAGTTAGAGAAGAAAACAAAGATAAGTTAAGAGAGCACCTTTCATAGATTGTCACCTTCTATTACAAGCACTCTTGCGTCTCACCATGTATCACTCTCTCTCCTATTACAAGATCTAAAAGAAATGAAAAATGCAAAGGAGGAAGAAGAAGAACACTAACCTAAACTACCCTAAACTACAAAATGGAGATGAACTACCCTAAAATATTACATATCTTGCTGAAGGAGAACCCCAGGGGTATTTATAGGCACCAGGGGAAAGGGGGTCCAGGGGGCAAACCCTGGCCCAAGGCACGGACGTAGCCGTGCCCGTACGGCCGTGAAAACGCGGCCTAGGTCGCGTTTCTGCTGCCACGTGCGCAGCGCCTGCTGCTGCGCGCTGTCCTATCTGTCCCCTGTCAGGTAAAAGTCCCGGTTTCTTGATTTGACGCCCTGAGCTGACAATATCTCCTCCCTAAGGTCAATGACTTGGCAGCCTTTAATCACCCATAAATGGTGATTATTGTCTTCTTCTTCATTTGCACACCATTGGACCTAGAAGCAAGCAAGCAAAACTTTATTAGCAGAATTTAATATGAAACAAATGTGAAGATGTGGAATGAAATATGCAGTTATAGAGACTAATCACACCCCACAATTATATTTTGCTCGTCCCGAGCAAAACAAAAAAACTAAGAAAATTATTACACCACTTTCGCAGGTGACGCGATTGCACTGAG